>CM025851.1:28894619-28952573 GCA_003952965.2 Morella rubra
GATGCGGTGGCGTGGTCAGGATAACCTACCCTTTACCCAAACTAGGGATCTGCTTAATTTGGTTTCTCCCGGTTCTCCTTCCTGTCATTATACTGGATGTAATTCCATAATTTCAATTGTTGGGTATCCTACCCTTTACGCAAACTAAGACATTTGCTTTATTAATAGCGGAACATTTCATTACTATTGAAAGGATTTGCAAATTTGCACCCACATAGTTGTAATTCGATCCACATATATATTCATAGAGCTGATCATGACATGCACTAACGAGATCAGAAGAGCCAACAATTTATAGATTTCAATGTTTTCAAATTAATTAAGGATCTTAGGGATCACGACACATCAAAATTTGTGCATGGCTTTTATTGAATTAGAGCCATGCCACCGCGAATGTGAAGGACAAAAATATTGGACCAAGGATCCTTACAAAAAAAAAAAATTCTTATTAGCCGATAAGGCGCATATTTTCGGGATAGAATTAACTAAAGGCAAAGTCGCCTACGGCAAACAACGTAGTCCGTAGACCACGCCTTCCTCTCGTCGTCGTCGTCGTCGTCGTTAATCGTAGCCTGCCATTTGGGCTGCCAACTCCCCGTCGTTGAATTCGAAAATAGAAAAGTAGGATATTGGATTTTCACGTGAAACGGCCATCTTTTTCTCGCAAATGCAAATTGACCATTTTTTATTACGTGATCGAATCCGGACATGTAATGAGAGAAGTGCGTTAGTTTCTCGACAATGCCGACCCAGAGATCGTTCTTTATTTCGTAAAGATCGAATTTTTACCGTGTCCTCGGAGAAAATTACAGGTTCTAGTCTCGCCTGTCAAAAGGTGACCAGATTCATTGTACTTTAACACCAGTTATGGTAAATGTGTCCTATATAGATCCCAGAGAAATCTTCTCTGTTCTCTCATTAATCCGAAACCCGACGAAGAAAGAATAGAACACAAAAAGGGAAAAAAAAATAATTATAAAACATTTGGTCTGGATCTTTTACAATAATAATTACAGTTTGTAGAATCCTCATGGATATTTCTCATTAAAATATTCAACGTAACTCCTTTTATAAGATCACCAATCCCACCACCTTCCTTACTCAAAACTTTGTCTTCAACCCAAGAGCTTTTGTCTCGGTCGGTGGTTCTCTTTATTTCCGTAGCCTTCTCCTCCTCAACCCCGTCCTCTCTCTCTCTCTCTCTCTCTCTCAATACCCGTGTGCAATTTTTATCCCGACCCAAACTTATGGCTGAACCCAAAGCCCAAAGCTTTGCTGTCTCTGACAATAAACGAGCCGGGTCCGACGACTTGGAGGGCGAGAATTTCATTGCGGTGAAGAAACAAATGCTGTCGACGGCATCGACGTGGGAGGACCCGGCAGCGGCGTTAGCGGCTGCCCGCCACGAGTTCGGCGAGCACGGAGGCGTGAACATGTCCATCGAAGCCTCGGCCACCTTCACCGTGATGGAGCCCGAGACCCTCAGCCGCATGTTCTCCGGGGAGCTCGGCCCAGACCGCGACTTCTTCATATACAGCCGTCACTTCAACCCCACCGTGTTGAATCTCAGCCGGCAGATGGCGGCTTTGGAAGGCACCGAAGCAGCATACTGCACCTCCAGCGGCATGGCCGCGATCTCCTCCGTCCTCCTCCAGCTCGTCAGCAGCGGGGGCCACGTTGTGGCCTCCAGAGCCCTCTACGGTGGGACCCACGCCCTGCTGACCCACTTTTTTCCCAGGGCGTGCAACATTACGACGACGTTCGTGGATGTGAGCGATTTGGAGATGGTAACAAACGCTATCGTCCCAGGGAAAACCAAGGTGCTGTACTTTGAGTCCATCTCGAACCCTACGCTGACAGTGGCTAACATACCCGAACTGAGTCGGATAGCGCACGAGAAGGGAGTCAAGGTTGTAGTCGACAACACGTTCGCCCCTATGGTGATCTCGCCGGCTCGACACGGCGCCGATGTCGTAGTCCATAGTATCTCCAAATTCATCAGCGGTGGGGCCGATATTATTGCGGGTGAGTCGGTCTTTTTGTTCCCCTCATTTCTACCGCACACGTGTTCGTCGTATTAACTCCGTAATAGTTGGGAATTAACCTATTAACGACACAATGACCTAGCATTCAGTAACGTAAGCTACCTATAATATTTTCTCTTCTTTTGATTCTTTTTCTCGTAGTTAACACTGAATGATGGAATCTCGTGAGAGATCACAGGGGTGTCAAGTGTGGGACCTATCCGAAAAGACCCACAAGACATCTCAGATTCACGTGATTAGCTGTAGTTTCACTCGTGAATGATGCTGTCTTGCTCCACTTCGAAAACATGCCACATGCCATACGTACGGATTTATCTGTTTACTAAAATTTTAATTCTTCTAAAATTTTAACGTAATAAAATAATTATAATATAATCTTTATTTATATTAAATAATTATTTTTTATTATAATAAATATAAAAAATTTATTTAAATTATTTATTTTATTAATTTTAATACCTTAAAATTAATATTATCAAAATTTTAACGCTCAAACATCCTTTTCTCTTGGCCTTTTTGAATCTTTACGCGGTTGGGCTTTTATTTTTTACGACTAGGATCAAACCTCAGCTTGAGTAATGTTTTTGTTCTTTTTCTGCGCAAACTTTCAAGCATACATGTGATGTGTGTCTAAAGTCCTAATTTGCCTTTGTTTCTGTGTGGATTGGCCCATCTGTGATTTTATAGTTCGAATTGGAGTCCGTGCCTTATTACCTTTTTAACTTTCCTCAGCACTTTTAAAAACGTATGATTGTAAAAGTAGTTGAAGGGTGTTGTCTTCTCGAGGTGAGAGCTGATTCCCACTCACCATGGGTGCTTTAGCGCTTTGCATATCGGAGATCCCCACGTATCGCCAAAAGAGATTCGCTTTTATTCTTGGCCTCTAGATCACGGGATAAGTTTAACTATGGAAAATGTGTCCCAGCATGTTGATAATTTGAAGAGAATTCCCCTAGCCCCCCCCCCCCCCAAAATGCATGTAGGCCCGAGATAGTTCTTTGTTTCTTGTCGAAGGAGTATATGAAAGTTTCACTCAGAAATTACTACTGACGCCGAGGATAATGTCGGCCGCTTCCGGCGCCTTCTGTTTGGATAATTTCAAAACTATGTAAGTTTTCAGGTGTGGAGCAGTTGTAGAAATTGCACAGCTGCTTTACCAAAATGTCATGTTTGGAAAACAGCTTTTGTGCATGCATACCTTGCGGACCACTTGATATTTGCTGCATGCCTCTTGTATCACCTGAATGGTTAATGCATCCCATCGTGATATATATGGCAATGACAATATTTGACAGGAGCTCTGTGTGGGCCTGAAAGTCTTGTGAACTCCATGATGGACCTCCACCAAGGGACCCTGATGCTTTTGGGGCCGACGATGAACGCCAAGATTGCATTTGAACTATCAGAGAGAATTCCTCACCTGAGCCTAAGAATGAAGGAGCATTGCCACCGAGCACTGGTTTTCGCCACACGGATGAAGAAACTGGGCTTTAAGGTCATCTACCCGGGCTTGGAAGATCACCCGCAACACACCCTATTGAAGTCCTTAGCAAATAAGGGTTACGGGTACGGTGGGCTCCTCTGTGTTGACATGGAAACTGAGGAAAGGGCTAACCGGTTGATGTACCACTTGCAAAACAGCAGCCAGTTTGGGTTCATGGCAGTTAGCCTGGGATACTACGAAACCCTCATGTCCTGCTCCGGTAGCAGTACCAGTAGTGAGTTGAATACTGAGGAGAAGGAACTGGCTGGAATATCACCAGGTTTGGTGAGGATGTCCGTTGGATACATTGGCGCATTGGAGCAGAGATGGAGCCAACTCGAAAAAGCGCTCTCCAGAATGCAAGAACCGAGTTCGCTCCACAAATATTAAACCATTTTCTTGTGTCTAATGCCAGAATAATATGTTCCCGAGTCTTTTGTTTTGGTCCTTGTTCGTGTGAGGATGCAGTGCAGCCAGTCTATTACCTTAGTTGTGGATGTAATTAAATAACAGCTTTGGACGTTGTAATGGTTTACCAGCATGCTGTACGCGTGGATTTCGATCAAATCGCTTTCGTCTGTTCTGATCAGTGCTTTGTACGATTGCAGATATTAATCTATGTGCATTTGTTTTGTGGTCATCCTTACAATTTACAACCCTCCACCGTACGTTTTGGTTAGCAAATTGCAGAAACAATCCCACCATTGCTATAAAGTTGCCTCGTAAAACACTTACTAAATCAAGCTAGGATCAACCAGGTACGTCAAATGGAAACCAATTAATGTCACCTCAGGCTTCTGATCAGTTTAGCCTGTTCTAAAATCTTTTCTTTTAGGGAAAGAAAGCACCCACTAACTTTTTCCTTTTTTTCTCTTGTTTTTTTGCGCGAGCAACCCACTACCAATTCCCGCACATGTAATATATTAATTCCGTCAAAATTTGCACCCAAATCTAAGACAAGAAGGGAAAAAGCTTAGTTTTGAGGTTAGGTCTAAGAATTATAGTTTGGATGTGTGTTGGGGAATGGTATTTTATGATGGGTTTTTTTTTCCTGGTAATCTACCCTCAAAGATTAACGATAAGAATACTAATTAGTATAGGGCACAAATTGAATATGATTATAAGAAATCTTCTCAGAAGCCTAATTTAGTATTTCGACATGGGATCAAAAGATGAGTTCCTAATTTTATTGCAAAAATTTACTCCTAGTTTATGGGCTCTGAAAGTGAATTAAGCCCTATATATTGTACAATCAATAGAATCCTTTTCTTAAAAAAAAACAATAGAATCCTTTTCAGTAACTTGAAGGTCCATGTATTTAGTAGGAAAAAAAATGGAGGCCCATGTGAGTATGTGTCGTTCGCTTAATGATTCGACATGGAAGAGGGCTTTCTTGATCATGTGAGTGAGTACGGCCTTGTCGTGGCCCGAATTCACAAAAAGAGGTACGGTGGCCCGCTACATGATGTCCTTTCCCCAGCGTCCTTATTGGGCCAGTATTTCGTCTTCGACTCTTCCACAAAAACCGATCACATATGAGCTGATCCATTTACCTTCTATGGTGTTTTTTTTTGACCTTTTTGTAGGCAATGCGCATTAACCTTTAATGTGAAAGCTGAGTGTTTTTCCCCCATGTACTGTGAGATTTCGTTTAACTGGTAAGGCTTTTTGTAGTTTCCAAAACATAATTTTGGAATCGTCAAAATTTTGGTTTATCAGAATTGGTGAAAAAGTGAAGAGAATAAATTTTTAATATTTATTGTAATAAAAATAGATAATTTGATAGGAACGGAAAATCAATTTATAATTATTTTATTTTATAAAAATTTTGATTTTTGAGACACAAACACCATCAATTGATCCATGTAACGGCATGACTCTGCTCATATTGTAGGTCATCAGTGTTTTGTCTTCCACAAAATTGATCCAGACTCGATTCGTCTTGTTAGTGCCTCCGCGTTTCTATATCTATCTAGACACCTTACCTTTGAAATGTATGGTGTTACTATGACGATGCTCAGGTAGAGGTCCCAATACTCACTCTTCTCCAATGATTTTTTTGCAAAAAATAAAAATAAAATAAAGAAAATAAAATCCCATAATTTCGAAAAGGAATGTTGTTGCCTATTATCGTGATCATTATCACGCTATGAAATTTCAATTTTGATAAGATCATACTTAGATCCTCGAAAATGACTACAACTCCTTTATAAATAAACAAGGTTATTGCCCATTATTATCATCCATTGCGATAAGAATACAACAGCTATTCATGTTCATCGTCATCATTACCACACAATAGATCTGTATATTTTACTCATCCGGTGAAAAGATACCCATTTTGATATTGTGATGGCATGTTTTGCATTGGACACATATAAGTTTTGTTAGACTGTTTTTAAGGGTGGGTACCGAAATAGATGGAATCGAAATTTTGTTTCGGTACTTATCAAAATATAATATTTTTGTTCCAAAATCGAAAACTTAAAATTCTGATTCAATGTGTGGACTTTTTTAGACATTTTATTGACCTTAATGGAAAGAAAGACATTTTGGGCCAAAATTTTGATAAGATTTTTTTGTTATACATCATAAATTAATAATAATTGTAAACGTTCATATGAAATCTAAATTTTAACATGAACATTCATCCAAATTTTATTTGTTATACCTCATTTGAACTCTATTTAAAAAAAAAAAAAAAAAAAAAAAAAAAAAAAAAAACAAAACAAAACAAAACTGGAAATTGTCAAAAATAGCTTACAATTCTTGTCACAATTTTTGCTCACCGCTAACTCGTTTCTAAACATGATCAGTCTATTTTTAAGCTAGGTTAAATGGGTTTGAGTTTGATGGACAAGATGAGGTACAACTAATTTTTTTTATTATTACGTACCAAAGAAAAAAAAGTGCAAAAACTTTCCTTCCGGTTCACCCAAAACAAGCATCATGAGTACTTAAGGAGAATAATTAATATATCTCCTTGGAATAATAGATAAACATATCTTGACTCGTCCACTAACAGCATTGGAAAAATGAACAAATTACGGAAACGAATCGTTGCATTTATTCCTTACCATTTGGAACCCTAATCATCATGACCCCAAAGAAACTTCACGAGTTTGTGTGTATGATAAAATAATCCACTACTCTTAGGAATCGTATCATTCAGTCAGCACAAAACTTTCTGTTGAATGCTCCAATAAGCTTTCCAATATCCACAATCGGACGCCATCGTGACCAAAAGAACCCATTAGTCTGGGAATGGTATTATTCAGTCAGCAGGATTTTGTTGAATATTCCATCCAATCTATTAGATCTCGGCCATTTGACTGACAGCCGGAAGTGGCCGGTCACCCACCACGGAGACAAATGTTCAGGTATTCCTAAACTTTATATCAATCATGTCTCCTATATATAATTTCTTTCCCCCTTATTTTTAAACCAATTGTTCACGACATATCATGATCAAATTCGATTTTAATCGAAGCCATCACTATAATGCCTCAAATTCGATGCCAGAATTAAATATTCATGATTTCCTTGTACCGCTCTCAAGAAACGTCAAATCGCACTTCTAGCTAACTCGATATGTATAGATAAATTTCTATCGGATGTACGGCCATATGTTTGCCACGTGAACTAATGGTTTTATAAATGATTAATTAAGTCCTATAGTTACACAAATCGATTGCCTAATTGTTCTGTAAATTATTAATGAAGTTCTATAGTTACACAAATCGATTGCTCGGTCGGACTTTGATTCTCTGCTTACGTCTTTCTCAAACTATAATCATAGTTCTACCCATATTTTTTGAACAGATTAGTTCTCTTTGACTTTGACCATATAATTAGTGGTGCTAAATGAGCATTTTTAGCCTTAAGTGAGATAAAAACCCTAGCTCTTGAACTTCAAGAATATATATATATATATTTTGTCGAGGCTTGCTTCCCCAAAAATCAGACAAATTCGGCAACAATTTCTTGCAGCTCTTGTTCCACCTGATTTGTTACCAACTCAAAATCGCTTTGAACGAAACTTGAAAAAGGGGAAATTGAAGGGATTGTCGTCTAATGAAACACTAAGACCACCCAAGATTATTAAACAAAAAAAGAAAAAGAAAAGAAACGAAGACATGATACTATGGCTTGGAGAAAGAGCCATCAGCCGAGTGCTAAAAGGCCTACTTACAATATTAGCCATGCATGAAAATAATATTAGTTTACTAGTGCAGCTTATAAAGAAGTTCGGTGGTCTATAGCTGTACTGCAAACTGCATATATACTTCTCAATCAATACTAGATGCCTGATCTTTGCAGCACATCATGATCACGAGTTAAGCATTATATGGAAAGAATCTCTCTCTCAGCCTTTCGCGCATGGCATCAGTAGAGACACACATGCATGTGTCACCCTATATATGACGTTAGGTACCCTTGCATTTTATGGCAAAAGTCTTCAATATCATTCGTAGAAACTTCAAAATTTTTAAAGCGGTCGTCCATGCTTTGCTTGGACCGGGCAATTACGACAAATGCAACACGCCAAGCCGAAGGACAATGATCATTCTGGAAACTGGATTCTAGCTAGCTTGTGATTAACGGAATCCAAAGGACTTCATTAATCCGGCCTGGACGTTTGATTTGGACCTAACATGCAGATAGCAGACAAACAAGATCAATATTTGTTGGATGCGAATGTCGACCATTGTCGATGGAGAAAAGGATTCCCATGTGAGGGAGTTTTCATAGTTTCATTAAGTACTCCATTAGTTGCTTTCCGTCGACGAGCATTGCACGTGCTATCAACTAGTTGTTTATGTCAAGTGATTATCGTACGTATTTAAGCGCCAGGCTAGCAGAATATAGCTATGAAAGACCTCATCAGATCATATGGCAAATATTTTGAACTCTTTAAGATTGACAGCAAACGCTCCATAAGCAAACACAAAGATCATGCATGCTCTTTGTCACGCTTTCTTTCTTTTTCTTTTCTGTTTCTTTTGAGAACATCCCGGAGAATATACTTGCTGCAAATATAGTTATGATATATCCACCGAACTTACTTTAAAGTCTTTTATGAGACTAATAGAATTGACTACAAACTTATTTGGATGTCTCATCCACGCATGCTTGGAGACAAGCTCTTTGTCATGCATTCTTTCTTTCTTTTCTTTGTCTGCATCAAGCTGGCTTGCCGGGCAATATAATCAGGAGCGTACGTATATTATAATACACCCCCACGACAAACCATTTCAAATAAATTTTGACTACCAGCTTGACTTGTTGAGTCACGCATGACGCATGCATGCCTGAGACCAACCATTTTAAAAGAAAAGGGGAACGGATCAAGTCAGCTGTAAGAGGAGAACTTACTAAAGAAGTAGGGGGATCGGGCGCCACTATGAGCACCTTTTAACTCCAAGTTATATTAATTTAAAGGAAAAAAATCAACTCACTGGCCTAAGAGCAAAGATCAAAACAAACTACGTACGAATAGCCGGAGGGACGAATCAAAGACTGTTGATATATATATATATTTCTGAATCAAAAGCATTATATTAATGCTTCTGCGATCTTCCACTGATCCACATGATATATAAACTACTGAAAAGCATCGAACTCCATTTACAAGATTTTTTCATTGACCATAAAGCTGGGAACCGTTCCTGATCAACCATGTGCAGGCGCTCGATGCAGTACTGTAAAGTAATTAATTAGAACCTAATAAATTTCCATCATCCTTTGGACTGAAGCGAAAATGAAGGATTTTATAAGAACTGATTGTCTCTGATTGATGCTTAATCACGCTCGTTCTTGTACTAAATGTTACTGTCACCTGTAGTATTAGTTGACCTACTTTTTCTAGTTTTGGATTTTAGCTACACAGTACTACTGCATTCGATGTAAAAGAAATGGAAAAAAGAGTACACGGGGATTTTTTTTTTTTTACACCTATCTACAAAAGGAGTTAAATTTGGCCACATGGCCTATTTTTTGTTTTCCACGAACGTGTCATGTGCTTTGGACTGATTATAAATCCACCTCAAATTTAACATGACCTAGCAATAAGCTGTCGATTTCGTACGTACCTCCTAAGTTTCGTGGACACTGTTCTGCACAAACTGTAGCTAGTACTATATTTTTATAATCGACAAATCCGCGGAGGGAATTCTTTTGATCTTTGGTAAAGACCAGGAGTCATGCACCACTCTTAGAAAATTAATATTCTCCACGAAAATTAGTGCAATACCTAAACAAGATTAAACCAATTATAATATGTGGTAAACTTATGTCATAAAGTTGCTATGTGTCTCATAAGGTTAGGGCACAACATTTGTCCTTCTCAATAGGGTTAACATCTTCTGTTTCTGCGCATGAGTGACAATGCCTTTGTC
This sequence comes from Morella rubra, assembly GCA_003952965.2. Classification (NCBI taxonomy): domain Eukaryota; kingdom Viridiplantae; phylum Streptophyta; class Magnoliopsida; order Fagales; family Myricaceae; genus Morella; species Morella rubra. Next base: position 28,904,546 of record CM025851.1, read on the forward strand.
CATTTCTCTAGTTTAGTCCACTTTGGAGTTAGGGCACTGTGCATATTTTCCCACATCGATGCTTCGAATATCCTACAGATTCTCTTGTGTGGCATTTTAATTGTTTCATTTTCTTACACTTGTTGAACTTTACTTCACCTGTGCAAACAGTACCGACTACTTTTTTCCCTTCAGGCGTGCTAAACTTTGTCGATTTGGTAAAGTCCCGATATCTAGCTAGCTATTTGACAGCGATATTTTCAGTCCAAGAAAATGAAGAAATGACTAAGAAATTAAACCCCTTACTCTAGCGAGAAGCCGTACACTTAATTATTTCTACAACAACCATATAGCCATGTAGGGATAATATAATACATAAAGCATGTACTCATGTCCCTACTGATTAACCCCTCTTTTTTGTTAAGCAGCTTGCGAGGAGGTTGAGAATGTTGTATAGCACAATACATCACTACTACAACAAAACATGTTTTTTCGAGACGGAGATCGAACATCAAGCATAACATAAAAACCATACTAAACGGGTCTCAAACAAATACACAAACGCTAAACATCACATTCCTAAAAAATTAAACTTATTCGAAGCAAAATGTAGCAAAACCAAACCAAAAAAAATATCAACATCTATAAACCAAAACCGTTCATAAAAATTAAAAAAAAAAATTGATTTAATCAGTTAAAAGTGATCGAAATACTAACCTGGAGAATGATGATGCTTTGAAAGAAGATTTCTAGCTACAATGAAAATGTGAGAGATCGATTGAGAGAATTTGAGAGAGTTTGTGAGAAACGGAAGGAAAAACTGCTCAGGTTGGTTTCATATTCTTGACATCTTGTTTGAATGTGTTCAAATGGTGTCATTAATGTGGAACACATCTATACGTTATGTTACCGACCATTACCGTTAGAATGTCTAAAATTTGGCGTTCGAATGTAGACAAGTAAAGTTCTGAAAAGTTTGAGACACTAAAAAAAAAAAAGACTTTTAGTGACAAAAACTTTTGTCACTAAAAGTCAATATTTCGTCACTAAAAGAATTAGTGACGAAATTTTTTCATCACGCGGTTTGTCAGTATATGAGTGTCACAAAATGTATTTCGTGATTTCGTCACAAAAATTTTTAGTGACGACAAATTTTCATCACTAAATATCATGATCGATCAGTATGTTTACCAAGCGATCGATGAAACCGAAGTGGTCGATCGATGGGATCACCGATCGATCGGATTTTGTATTGCAATAATCGAACGGCAAACAAAACGATCAATCACCTATTTCAAGATGATCGAACGGTAAATCATGACGATTGATCCGTTACATATTGATGATCGATCGATACATAAAACTAATCAAACAGTTACAAGGAACGATCAATCGTGTCAGTATCGTCAATCGAACGTGTTTGTCTAAGCGATTGATCGGTTAAGCTGGACAATCGATCGTTATACTAAAACTGATTGGTTGGTTAACTTAGTGATGGAACGTTGATTACGTAATGGATCGATCGGTGTTATATGACGATCAATCGTTTGAGTTGGATGATCCGTCGTCTATTTCTCCACCGATTGGTCGCTTGTGGTACTGATGGATCGTTTGCACGGAGCCGATCAATCGTTTACGTTACTAATCGATTATTATTTTAGTCTTTTTACTATTGGTGATCGATTGGTGGTATTGAACGATCGATCAATTGCACAACAGCTGATCGATTGCTACAAATGCCAATCGAACGGTGGTGATAGAATCAGTTTTTTAAAAAGAACAATAATAATAGAAAATATTATATAACACATACTATTACAATAACAATACAATACTCACATTAATGAACATCAATAATAACAAATAATGATCCATAATTAAATAGAAAATAACATCGTAATAATACATAATCACAAAACTATTACAACATACATGCATCTACCTTTTTGAGCCCCCAAACTAGCTGAATAGTCGCTTTGACATGTCGCTCATTTTCTTCTCCAGTTCCTTTGATATTTCTGCCCGTAAGCGCTCTTGCTCCTTTCGCATGCACTCTTGTTCCTTTTGCATGAGCTCATTGTGCTCCACTCGCTTGCGCTTTTGCTCCCTTTTCATGCGCTCCTCTTGCTCCAACCGAATGCACTCTTGCTCCACTTGTTGCTCCTCACGGTGGTCCCTTAGCGTGGCCTCCATCTCAGCTTACTTCTTCGCAAATTCTTGCAAGTCTTTTTCTCTAGCAGCTCTCATCGCTTCTATCTCATCCCTTGCCTTCGCTAGCTGGTGCTTGTAGATCAGAAGACTATGTAGTTAAACTTGATAAAGGCAGAGGCTTAACTGCGTGTCCTAATCCCAAACATATCTCAACTTTTTGCCCAATATTTCGGAATACTCTTCAATTTCGGTGTAAGTCTTCCCTTCTAAATCACACTGGTGCTGGAAGGCATCCATCCATTCCTAAAAAATGATAATAATTACCAAAAACATTAACATAGATAAACTATACATAAATTAATAAAGTAGATTAAAATGAAAGCGACTTACATAAATTCTCTCGCTCCTTCCGTTATCGTTTGATGCCTCATCCTAGTAGAGTCGCTATTACTTTCAAACGAATCTCTGTCCCCACTTTCTTCGCTATTTTCTTCAATTTCCGCTTCATCCCCTCCGAAACATCATTACTATCTATACATCTTTTCTTCCGCCGATCAATTGCATCAGAAGCTTGGATAATGTTTGGCGCAACGTCATCCCTCCGTAGCGGATTAAGGTTGAACTGTTATAAGTCTGTAAACAAGTCAATGTCATCGTCCTCTTGATACACTTCATTCATGATGGCTGCTCCCGATTCGATGTTTACATCAACTTCACCATCCGAATCCTAGCCGGAATGTCATTTGCATTTCTACACGACAACTTCTGCACGACTCGCCACGTAAGTCCATATAGATTATCAACTAGATAAAACACTTGACTTGCTTGATTTGCCAAAACAAATAGATCTTCTGAGTACCACAATCGGGAAGTGTTTATGCTCTTAAAGTTCTCGTCGATATGAATTCTACGGTGATCTCCGACGTCCCACCAATCACAATTAAACAAATATACTGTATTTTCCAGCAAGTATTGCATGACATAAATGTCTATAAGTCTCCCGTAAAATTCTATTGGATTTCCCTCATGTCTATAAATGTCTATAAGCAAGTCCACTGTTCTGAGTTTTTCGTTGTACTGTATGATATCTACATCTGTTCACTATACATGCAGAATAACGCATCACTCGTGTATCAGGCCACGCGCTAATGAATACAATTCATCGACCGATGTACATGAATTTTGAGAACGTAATTTTGAACCTACAACAATATATTAGAAGGTCATTAAAAACAAAGAGACGATATTAATTTGAATTCTTTGTCAATAATGCATACTCGCCCTAAGAACCAATCTGGAAATTGTTCCTCATGCGTACGAGAAATGTCACCAACTTCTTGCGCACAAAGTTTGTCAATGTATTCACTGTAACGATAAGATTAATTAGCGACTCTAAGTAGTTGCTGATCCCTTTGCAATTGTTCAGCACATACCAACGAGCTTTCTTAAACTTTGTTCGATTTATGTCATGCCCTTTTGTAGTTCCTATCAATCTAATTCTCTGAGTGGACACATCTAATGACCTTTTGGTACCTCTATCTCGCTGTCAGAATTGTAGTTTTGATATCTGCGATTAAACACTGTTTCGACCCCTCGGAGGTACTGGGAACAAAATGTCGAATACTTGTTCTCAATATACGCTTCCGCAATCGATCCTTTGGGACACCATTTATTTTTTATATACCGTTTTGAGACACTCATCAACCGTTCCATTAGATACATCCATCTGTACTGTACCAATCTTGCAAGCATTGCTTCATGTGGTAAGTGGACTGGCAAATGCATCATTATCGTAAAATAAGCAAGTGAAAAAATTATTTCCAACTTGTATAAAATATTCCAATATCTTCCGACATCCTATGCAACACAGAAATCTTCAACATTTGTGAGCACAACTTTTGAAAAAAAAAATATAATTTGGTCACTGCACCACCCACGTCTTCCTTCAACAAGGGATCATCACTCAAGAACACATGACAATCATGACTTTTCATTCCATTCAACTCATCTAGATTCATGTGCAGAATCACAATGTATTGTAAATCTCTAACAATCTCAACTCGATATTGACAATAAAATTCCGGCAGTTCCCATCGTTTTGATCATTTGACGCGCTCTTTTGAGTCCCCACCGAGAGGCATCAATCCCGAATACACCAAGTTCAAATCTTTTTTAACCTCATTTCAGTAAATCTCTACGTGCACCTGAATCCTGTCTTGAACTCGATATTCATCACCATGTCGCATATTTTCTTTTCGATATGCATCACATCTAAGTTATGTCATAACCCTAACGTACTCCAATACGGTAGTTGAAAAAGATGCTTTTCTTCGTCCAATTCAAACGTTCCGATAATGTTTCTTCTTTCCCTTATTCTTCCCTGACGCTTTACCAAAGATACATGCGTCAATTGTTCCAATATGTCCTCACCAGTTAACTCCCAATGGGAAGTCTATGTTTTTCTTTCCCATCAAACATATCCACATCATATCTCCATACATGTCCCGGTGTCAAATATCTTCTATGACCCATATAACACATTCTTCTTCCGTGCTTCAACCACTTATAGTCAGTGTCTAAATTACACGTTGGTACTCCATCCAGATATATTGACATATGCTGGAAAATCATTTATGGTCCACATGAAAGCTGCATGCATCTTAAATGTTGTCCCATCTGAAGCATCATACGTCTCAACACCATCTTTCCACAGTTGTTTTAACCCGTCCACTAAGGGTCGAAGATAGACATCTATATCATTTTCCGATGACTTGCGACCCAGTATCAAAAAAGTTATCAGTGAAAATAAGACACCTCCATGGGGGTAAATTATAAGGAAACACAACGACTGGCCAAATACTGCACGCATTGCTAATGTTTCCGAACGGATTGAACCCGTCCGAAGCAAGACTAAGGTGGACATTGCGGGACATCTTGAGCAAACCGATCATAGTCCTTATCAAAATTCTTTCAAATCAATAAATCTGCAAGATGTCTCATACTCTCCCATCGTCGACCCGTTTCTCCTTATACCATCTCATGTCATGAGCTACATCTTTTGTGGTAAACAAACGTTTAAGTCTAGGGATTAAAGGGAAATGATGCAACACTTTCTTCAGAATTCGATTTCGCAAGTCATCTTCAAATTTCCACCGAGATACCCCACATACCGGACATTTATGTAACTCATTGTTTTCCTTCCAAAACAACACACAATCTTTCTGATATGTATGAATCTTATCACAATTGTTTCACCTCATAATACGATACCAATAACGTCTCTCCCTCTAGCAACGCCTCCTTAATCAACGGTAACACCATATCAAATGCCTTAACCGACAACTTATTCTCCGACTTCACACGCAACAACCGGACCGTAAATGACAACTTACTAAACTTGAAACATCCATAATACAGTTCATGTTCTATCTCTTCCCATAACTTATCAAGTGGTGTCGAAGCCTTTGGTCCCTAAGTGAGGATTTTCCTAATATTAAGGTTCTTCGTTTCAATTCCTGCCCGCCCCACCTTATAATCCAGCACGAACATCGATTAACATTTCTTCCATTACATCAGAGCTATCTCCCTCTAAATCTTCATCACTATGCGGTAAGCTCGCACCAGACTCTTGACTCAAATTTGAAGCAAGTTGAATACCCTTCCCATGAAACACGCATAACTTATTACTCACATCAAACCTATTAATGTATATATGGAAACACTACATTTTTGCACTTTTCCCCTACTTACCGAGGATTGGTGCATGCTTGACTTCCTAGCTGATTTATCATTCCACCACGAAGCAATTTTTGCAGACTCTCACTATCTTACGACCCCGGTGACTTGAGGGAAGATACCCAAAACTTGTGATTAGATATGTAGGGAAGTCCTCTTATATGGGGGCATAGGAACTTGACAGCTCGCATTCCAACTCCATCCATACCTGAAAAAAATTTGGTAGCATCTCCCTCCAGTCCCCAAATACACGCACCAGCGTTAGGGGCAGAGTTCATCAACGATAGTTGTATGACGTCATACATCAATGCTAGTAGTATACCCAGAAGATAAAAAGTAGATACCGAACTTCCTCCGAGATTGGACAGGACACAAGTACCGAACTCGTCCAACCACGAATACACAATCTCAAATTGTCCATATTTGGGACAATTCAAGGGTTATTATGCGATAAACGCATATTTACCACGTCAAACCCTTAAACGGGTCTAAGGGTACACACATTATATCCCAAAATAAACTCAAACATAATAAGTCAAAAACACTCCAATATTCATCCTTCATGTTTCTCAAACTCCATAATTTATTTCCAGAACTCAAGCACTTCAATAATCAAATATTAAATATATAGCTCAAATACTACACATGCATTAATAATCCAAAAACACTCCTATAATCATCCTCTAGTTTTCTCAAACTTCATGATTCATTTCTAGAACTCGAGCACTTCAATAATAAAATATGCAAATAGAATAAATGCTACACAAGATCAATAATTTGCAATCTGACCTACACAGTGATCGATCGGTATTATTGACGATCGATTTGTTTGCAAGACCGATTAATTGTCATAACTGAGACAATCGATTACCAAACCTCCATCTAACAGATGATCAATCGGTCGAAAATGGCGATCGATTTTGAATAACCCAGATCGACAAATAACTTGCCAAGCCTCCTTACACACTCAAATTCACGCGCAAAACACTCTCAAATCATCCTCATGCAATACTCATTCCAATATACATATTTAAAACACTCACATAAGCTCTAATAATCACAAATCATATCCACAATACCCACAAATAGACAAATAAAAAAAAATCACCAAATAATTAACCAAATCATTCTTCAATTGTAGTGTAGGTTGATTAAATTATCTCTTGCAAGAAATGCAGACCAAAACAGACAAAATCCATACAAAAATCTCACAACTTTTGTTCAAATTTTTCAATATTCACTCGGTTAAAAAATCAATGAATATCGGTACGTCCCTTTAAAACGACGACGCATACAAGCCATCTTTCAGTAGTCTGGGACGATCGATCGTTACCAAAATATCAAACGACACCGTTCTTCACCGATCGATTGTCAACTCAGTGATCGATTGGTGAACCTAATTATTAAAAATTGATTTTTAACCTAACAAATGACTTAATTATTAAAATTATTTTACTTATAATGTCATCTTAATACATACCTCATACTAATAACTTATAATCATGTGTAAATAAGCATTATGTCACTAGTTTATGACATCTTAATACCTTGCTCATACTAACACTTACAAAACGTATCTATGATGTAACATGTACAACTTATACATGCTTTCCTAAATATTAATTATGTGTACTTGATATGTTTTTATGTAATCTAAATACATCCTAACATACTTTGTTAATATATATTTTTGTGTTTCTAATCATTTAAACTCACATTATTCAATAAATAATGCTTAAAAGTAAAATTAGTGTGATAATCGATTGATGAAAAATGCCGATTGATCGTCATTTTTGCTTTAAACGACGTCGTGCTAGACGATCGATCATTTTTTTTAACGATCGATCGTTTCGTATACAGAAAACGATGACACATAATACCGATGGATCGATGTGCCATCAAAGATTAATCAATTCACATAAACAAAAATGACGCTGTCTTTGGTGATCGATCGCTTTACTATATTGATCAATCGGTAAGTACAAAGGAAACGACGACGCATAACAACGATCGATTGGTGTGTCTCAAATACATAAATAAAAGTCACTGCATATCCGCAAATAAATAGAAATGTCTCAAATACGTAAATAAAAAATCAAATCCAAATAAACACATATGTCTCAAACAGATAAATAAAACCAGAAATCCAAATGTATGTCTCAAATAGATTAAAAAAAAATCAAAAAAATATATCAACGTTAAATAGCATCATGGAAAGTGGCCACATCATCAGGAATATCTCCGGGAATCCTCTGCGGATCTGCCTCTGCCTTTAAATCATCCAGTCTTCTTAATTTCTTCCAACTACTCGTTGACGTCCTTCATATGAGCCACGACTGACTTGTTGCACAACATCGTGACAATGCACTCCCCTTCGAAGGCGGTTCGAGCTCCTTCATCTCCTCCTCCAATGACTTCACCTGCCCCTAAAGAGGCTGTACAGTCGCACTGACACGGCTGTCGAGGTCCACAAATAGTAGGGCCACCTAGGGAGAGGGCACTGCAGGCGCTTTCGTCTCGAGAGGTGCCTCTGAAACTGATGTCAAAGGCTATGCTGCCTCCTCTGCGGCCGTTACTTCTCTATGAGCAAACCGTAGAGTCAAAGCCCCTTCCTGCCCCTTGCTCCTGGACAAAGTGAACTTGTTTAGCACGTTCATAACCCCCTTATGAGTCTCCTCGGCAGCGATCACGACACCCTGAGAAATGAGGAACTGAGTTAGAAACACGCCGTATGAGAGGCTATAATCTTTAATTCTCCAAGCTTCATCAATAATCAGCTCGAACATGTACAGCGGAAAGTTTATCCGTGTCTGCAAACCCAGTAAGAGAAGAAACTGAGCTTTAGTGAACGGGCACTCTGTGCTATGAGTTCTACTATCGACGTTCGGCATCCAGATCTGGTGCAAAATCGGCCAGAACAGTAAGAACTCACTCTTCTTGATGTTGCTGTCAATAATTGCAGAGGTCTTCCCTGATATTAGCATCCACAGGTCCTGCTCTGATGTCCTCTGCTCATCCATCAGGGGAACCGTCAGGAAGGTCTCGGGCCGAGACAATGTAGGAAATCGGCAATGACGTATGCCGAGAATATGAACTACATTCCTCGCACCTCCATCTGCACCTCAGGTACTCTGTCTGCCGAGACAAACGCACAGAAGAAATCGTGCACGAGGGTGTCGACACAAAAACCCTCCGTCCACGAGAGTTAGTGTAGGAATCCCTAGTACTCGAATAGTTGGTAGAGGGTGTGCTTCTCGTATAACAAATTATCAAAATTAGAGAGTGTCATTAGATACTCTTTGGCCTCCGACCGCCCCCTCAAGTAATCCATCAGCCTGTTTAAGGTCATCATCAGATCAGTAGGCTTCTGTCCGTAGGAAAATGATCCAACCTCGGCCCTCGTTGTGCGCGCACGCTTAGCTCCTGACATTTTTCGAATGCTACAACAATTGTATATAAATATGTGTTAATAAATAACCACAATAACGTAATTAAAATATTAAAGAATCTACAACAAAATGGCGATCCATCGCCATATCAGCGATTGATCGCCTAAACAAAATGTTGCGTTTGGAATTGTAACGATCAATCGGAAACATACTAATGATCGATCGCTACACACCGATCGATCGATCTAATTGACCGATCAATCACTACTTGTTAAACGATGCATTACATTGCATAGAAGATCGATCGTCCATGCCACGAAACACACAGTTTTACTATGCAATCGATCGCTACTTAGTGATAACGCTGCGTTTTAATATCAAGTTGATCGATAAGCGATCGATCGACCGCGACTTCTAAAATGCACAGCATCAAGGACTGATTGATCTGTCCTGAAAGTGATCGATCGGTCCTAAATAAGAAATGCACCGTTTTTCAATCGGTCCATAAAGTATCGATCAGTCCCTAATAAAACAACATCGATCGATCATCTAATTTAGACTATCGATCGTTTGACTCAGCATCTACCTAACGATTGATTGGCCTCAACAGGCGATCGATTGTCACGGGGACAAAAGCGTACAGATTATATAAAATCACAAAACACGTCCAAAATCACCTCAAATTGATCCCTAAACAATCCTAAACTCCAAAAACATACATCAACACTAAAATAAATATATTTTACGGACCTAAATGGATGATATAGTAAATTAAAAAACATAAACTAAGAACTCATTTAAAACCACTTAATATTGCTTAAAAAACAACAGAAGTACGTATCTTTGACGTAGATGATAATGGGGGATGATTCCACGCACTTTGGAGGACAATGCAGCATGAAATAGCTTCTTGAAGTTTGAGAGGATTCAAGAGATTTTGTGGAGAGATAACCGTAAAAATGACTTCGGCGGTTTCATATAATCCTTCGTAATGATTGATCGGTAGTGATGTACCAATCGATCGCTTGCTCTTTGACATGTGGCGTTCTCCATTCGTTGTAGTGACGATTGATCGCTATCTGAATGATTGAATGTCGATTTGAAAAAGTGACGATTATGCTTAACGATCGATTGGTATACAGTAACAATCGAATGAAAAGATCAATTGTTTGTGTAAACCGATCGAGAGCTTATCAGAGCCATGATCTGATTCGTAACCAATCGATTGATAAGCGTGACGACATAATTTCGTTGCCAAAAGTCTTTGCATTTAGTGACAGAGCTTGTCGTCACAAAATGAGTGATCGATGGTGACTCACCGATTGATCACCGTGTGATGAAAGTTTTCATCACCAAAAAATTACCTTTTATTGACGAAAATTTTATTTCGTCACACATGAGACTTTTATTGATGAAATTGATGACAAAAAAATCACTAAAAATTTTTAGTGATAAGACCTATCACTGACTCAACAAAATTCATTTAATCACTAAAACTCAATTTTCTAGTAGTGAGACTGTTCAGATACTGTCCCAAAAGCTACGGAAGCGTTCAAGGCCGTTATTTACTGTTCAAATGAATTTCAAAGGTTGTTAAAAAAAGTGTAACATCTGACAACATCTGACAATAAGCATTCGAATGAGTGTAACTGTAATTACGCCTTGCTGACAAGATGGATATTTGTGACGATGGTTACAAAATTTCGTTTCAACGGTACTTTAAGCGTCTGAATGACAGCTAAATTTTTAGATGAGATATCATTCCGTACGTCCTAAAAAGTTAGGACACCGTTCGAATGTTTTGGGACGGAAAAAGCCGTCTCTAAATGTCAATAACCTCCGTCCGAGAAAAACGCTCAATTTTTTGAGGCAGCAAATGTCCATCACATGTCAATCTAAAAAAGCCAACTCTTTTTTTTTAAGGAAAAAATGTCGTCGCAAAAAAAAAAAATTCCATTAAAATAACTTTCATAAACAGTTTTATTTTTTTGTCCCCCAAACTAATTACCCATGCCTTTTGGGATAGATTTTGTTTGTAAGAATACGTTTTTGAGACGAATTTTTGAGGGTATCAAGAAAATCCGGCCTAAAAAGTCATATTTGTAGGAGTGAATGGGGGGACGTACCCTCATTTGCCTCCCTGCTAGAAAATTGAAGACCTGGTTCTATCTCTCCGTCAGGTTTTTAAAGCTCAATCTGCGTGGTCTCTATACTGGGTGCCTAGGAGACTCGACCAACAAGCACATCTCCTGGCGCAACGGGCGGCCCCCTCTCTTATGTTTCTGGCTTTATTTTAGCTCTAGTATTCCTTTTCGTATTTTAAGTTGTGATGTGAACTTGGTTTTTATTCAGTAATATGATGAGTTTTTTGAGAAAAAAAAAAAAGAAAGAAAGAAAGAAAGAAAAAGAATGGTGGGACGAACGCGTCACAATTCGCAACGTTGGATCCTAAAAAGAGTTGGCTCTGATACGTGCAGAGTGCAATCAAAGTTTCAGCTGGACTAAATTAAAACCAAAAGATTGGATGGAAAAGATACCTCATGCAAATGTCGCAATTAAAGTTTCAATATATTGGTGCTTTGTTTTCTAGGTGATCTGGGTATATCTTTCCATAAATGTGAGAGATTAATCAATCACTGCATAGAATTAGGGGGAATGATTTTAACAGAATAATATCCTCTCTAATCTATCACTTTGCCGCCAACAAAGAATATTATTATTACATTTTAATATTCGTCAAGATATATATATATATAGTTGGTCACTGGGGTTTTGCATGACTGTTGGTCACCAAAACATTGCATACTGTCAGCTTCAACTAGCGATTACATTAACAAATTAACCTCAAGCACGAGAATTAAACAACAAAAGAATTGCAAAAAGGAGTATAGAAGAATATCAAAGTTGCCAATTAGCACACAAAATCGTGTTGGTCATTAGCCAGGCTTGCTCGAGAATGCGATGCATGGTATGGTAAGTGTGTATAACAATTGCGGTGGGTGGGATTGGAGGGAACCACTATAAGGTACATACGAGAATTTGCTGCGGTTTGAATGAAAAATCCAACACACTACCAGTATAAAAGGGCTTAAAACCAGCTCGAAAGCTTGGGTTGGTTCTGATCTCGTGGAAATATGTTTGCAAATAAGGTCCTCAGAAGAACGAAATAGTAAAGCTCCTAATTTCCCTCATGTTGGTCTCAAATAAGCTCCATTTGCTCTAACTCGCTGGAGGTTAGATGGACATTGATGGAGGTAATTAGAAGTAAACAGAGCACACGCCAGACGACACGATAATTCTGAACAACCAAATGGTTTATTAACCCACATATGGTATCCAGTGTTCACATTTAAGGTACTTTAAGACCAAATGGCTGCTTATTTATATACAATTTGAGTTCTCTTGCCTTAACGCAGGTTCTCGGTTTCTTATCTGCGCCTTGTTTTCACTTTGACCGTGAGAGGGTTTGCCATTTCACATGAAAGCTTCAAGACCTCGGAGAGGTCCACCTGGTTGTGATCGGATTGCACCCACTCAAATTCGTGAAGTAAAGTTGCCACCCAGAAACTCACCGTCGTCAAACCCAACGCCTTTCCGGGGCATATCCTCCGACCCGAACCGAATGGCGCCAGCCTGAGGTCAGAACCCAGCACAGAGAACTCCACGTCGGCAGCGTCCTTGGAAACAAACCTCTCTGGCATAAACTCCAGTGGGTCCTGCCACACTTGTGGGTCCCTTGTTATGGCCCACATGTTAACCATTGCGGTGGTCCCCGCAGGCACGTGATATCCATCGACTGTAGCATCAGTGATGGCTAGGCGGGACCATGATAGAAGTGGGCCCGGAGGGTGTAGCCTAAGAACTTCCTTCACTACCGCCGGCAGGTAAGCCATTGATTGAATATCTGATTCCTTCAAGGCCCGCAATCTTCCGACGACCCGATCGAGCTCGTCGTGAACTTTTGATTGGATATCAGGGTGGAGTACCATCCTTGCTAGTATCCACTCTATCAAAACCGCCACAGTATCCGTTCCTCTGAATATCATCTCCTACATTAACAGAAAAAAAATAATAATAATTAAGCATTATTTAATCTCTAATGTCTCTTTTCGTGGGTGAATCTTAACCCCATTCAAGCCACACTGTTGTAGATTCCAACCTTTTATCGCTTCGTTTACCTTGCCCACCTTGCCCTTTTTCTTAGCAACCAAGCATTATCTTATGGTACTTATAAAAAAAAAAAGAAAAAAAAAAGCATTATCTAATGGGAAAAACAACAGACATGGATAGAATTGTATTGCTTTTGTAACAGGGCTTCCACTTACCCAAAGCACAGCGACCATGTCGTGGTCCGATAATTTATCAGGCCCTTGAAGAGAGAGAAGAACATCCACAAAATCAAGGTTTCTTCCGCCAGTTTGGGCTCTATGCTCTTTGATAATCCGGTTCAGGAACCGGTTCACTTTAGGAACCAGTTTGGAGCATCTGAACCTGATTTGCTGTAGGTCGAGACCTGCGAGCCAAGGAAGGTGGTCGGACCAGTTCAGCTTCCCTAAAAGCTCGTAACCTTCCTGCACGAGTTGACCCAGTTCATCGGTTTCAGTGCTTGATGCTTCCAGCTCATAGTTTCGTCCAAACACCGAGCACATCATGTTGTTAAGCGAAGCTCTCTTCACTATATCCCGGACAGAGAACTCTCCGGAACGACATGCAATCATCGAGACCATTTGAGCTGCTATTACGGACCTCTGAGGCTCTGAAGAGTTGATTTGTTTAGGACAGAAGAGATGAGTTGCGGCGATTCTCCTTAGCGTTCGCCAGTAAACTCCGTACTTGGCGAAACCAATCGCTCTGTTGAACATCAGGCTGTACGCGGACTCTTTCACTGGACGATCAGCGAAAATAGAGCTGTTGAGGATCTCTTTCGCTACATCGGGGTTGCATGTTATGATCATGCGAGTTTCACCGAGGCTAAAAGCCATGAGGCGCTTAGCTCCGAAAAACTCGGCAGCCGCCTCGAGCTTGTGGTGAGCAAGGTTAGACATCAGGTTCATGCTTCCCAACACTGGGAACCCCCGTGGCCCTGGTATTGGCTTTGAGTTGGCCTTGTTTGATCTTTTCCACCAATACCTTCCCCATGCAGGGCCTCCAGGGAAAGCCCAGTAGTACGAGGCCAGGGCTAGCCAAACCATGCTGACCAAAAGGAAAAGCAAAATGGAGTTTTGGGAAGAGAAAGCTTTGCATTTGGAAGCGAGAGCCAAAATCCACAGGCTGTCTACCTGTGTCTCCATGGTGAAAATCTGTAAAGAAAGGCTACCACAGAGCAGGAATATGTTTTGTTTCCTAATTTGGGTTAAACTATGAAGCAGGAACTTGGTTTATATAGAGAGTGGCTGGGGGTCTAAAGGGCAGCCGTTAAATTAATGGGTTTTATTGACCGTATAACGGAAAAGAAATGGCAGTTATGGAAAAACTGTGTGCGCCGCCCGGACTCATGTGTAACGGAAAAGGAGTGGTGGCCTCCAGGGCCACGCTTATTTAAAACGCGTAGTATATACCATATGTACAAGGCCAACAAATGAGGGCCCTCTAAAGCTAGCTAATCTTGTCATCTATTCTTAAATACCCCATAGCTTCCTCTATTATGTGCAATTCCCCAATTAAAGAAGCGCCATTTCAGTTAATGATAGAACTTAATTATGCGACGGGTAGAAAATAAAGATAATTAATGACAAGAAAAAAAGAAAACCGAAGGCTAATGCATGGAATTTATTTCTTTCCTTTCTCCCACATAATTGGGCTATTCATGTTTTTCAATTAACTATAAATTTTGCGCGTGGGATAGATTAAATAAAGATTTTGACTACTTATAATTAAATCATTTAAATTTATAATTATAACATAAATTTTAATAAAATATAATGATGTAAAATGATAATTATTGATGCAGTTTAGCTAAGTAACAATTTGCAATGCCAAAAAGAGCAACCAAAAGAAGAAACAATTAGAAAATGAAGAAATCTATAAGTAGTTTAAAAAAAGTGAAGAATAAAGACTATTTTTATGTAAAATTAAAATTCCTTCCCAAAAAGCAAAGTGATTAAGTAGAATGATTAAATCATAATTAGGTAATTGACGATCACTTTTTAACACTGATGTGGCGCTATTGGTATCCTAATTTTGTTCTCTGCTTACAAAAAGCATTGGAGAATATAAAAGGAAGAAATATTAGGCTATGTTTGGTAACAGGTCTGAGTCTAGATTTCAGGTCTCAAATTTGAATTTTGAGTTTAAAATCCTGAATCCATGTTTGGATGGGCTCAATGTTATTTTTAAGTCTTTAAATCCAATAACGGCACAGAACTAACCGCGATTAGAAAAAAATAAAAAAATGGAGAAAAAGAAAAGTAAAAGAAGAAGAAGAGAGAAAACCCACGTCTTTTTTTACCCCATCCTCCCCGTGTTTTTCTCCATCTCTCTCCCCTTTTCACCCCATCCTCCCTGTCTCTTTCTCCATCTCTCTCCCTTGTGCTATTGCTGCCTACACGCCATCCAGAAAGCCCTTCTTCGAATCACCCAAAATTCTTGCATTTGCTTCATTGTGAAATTGCAGCTTCTCCGTTGATGATGGGGTCTCTTGTTACTGTGCTCCTTGCGCCCTCTCTCTGTCACTCTAGCTATGGATATTTAGGAGAGAAATCGAAGACGAAGCTGGGTTCTGATTCTTTAACCGAAATGTAAGCGTCTCTCTCGTTTTTTTTCCCTTCCTTTATCTGCGATGTTTGATTATTATATTCTTTTTCTGTCCCGTAAAGTGGAGGACATTTGAAAGAAAGTAAGAAACCTTGATGGAGTCAGGGTTTCATTTTTCTTGTGAAAATTTGAATTTTTTGTTTTTGTTTTGTTCTGCTTTGTTTTCTTGCAACCAAATAGCGAGGGTCTGGGTTCTCTTTTTTGAATTATTCGAATGCCACTATTTTGGAGCTGAATTAGTGAATTCTTTTTGTTGTTTTTGGTTTTTGTTTGAGCTTTTCATTCGATTTTCTGTCAATATCTTGCTTTCTAGAGTAGAATTTGGTTAATTTATTTTTTCCATTTTTCTTTCATGGTAATGATAAATTACGCTCGCTTATCCTGCTTGCATATGATGTTTGGTTGAACTCTCTGTCTCTGCAAGGTAGTTAAATGTGTCGTCAGCTTATTTGACTTGTTTAATTCGTAAGACGCTTGGTAAGATGTATTTCCAACTGTTTTATATTTTATTGACATGTTTAAATTGTAGGACGAATGTCTGGATGGATATTTTATTTTAAATCAAAAGTAAAATGCCAACGAGACAAGCAAAATGACAAGTTAGAGTAGCAATTTAGAGAGCATAAGGGAAGTGAAGATTATAAAAAAATCGCTCCCGCGATTGGAGAGCATTTGAGTAGCGAGACAAGCAAAAGGATAAGTTAGCAAGCAAAGGTAACAATTTGGAGAGCATGAGGGAAGCGAATGTTATAAAAAAATCGCTCTTGCGAATTGGAGAGCTCAAGCTTGTGAGCAGCGAAACGTTAATAAAAAATATTAAAAAAATAAACCTTTGGCTAGTGCAAGAGAAGCGAAGGTTAACGAAAAAATAATTACAATATAGCGCACGCAAGCACGAGCGCGCAACGGAAGCTAGCTAGCGAAACAAGTGCACATTGCTAATAGACGTTAGCGTAATTAACAAGTCACATTAACTTTATTTTAAGTCAGAGCTACCTCAAACTGCATGCGAAACAGTGAAATAAAATTAAAACTGAAACCGAAACTGAAACTCCGGACTCAAATCCGTTACCAAACATAATCTTAATTTCACATGTTGGCGAGAAGTAAAAAAAAAAAAACAAATATTAGTTTAAAGTTTGATCATTGTCCGATCAAACGATACAAGTCAAAAAATAACTGTTTGTTGGTTTGTGATGAATCGAGATGTAAACGATCGAATGAGAAATATTAGTTTGACCGTTACGTGAGAAGTTAAAGAAAATAACATAAATCAAAAGAAGGGCCGTTTCCACAATAAGACATGCAAGAAATTACGAGAAAAAAAGTTTGTTGGAATAACATGATGCATGTTTCTGACCTTTTTTTTAATTTTCAAAAATAAATGCAAAAGTGATAAATTACAAATCATAGAACAATAACAAATCAAATCATCAGAACAATAACAATAATAGTAAAAAACGATCTAGAAAACTACACGCACCTCAGCTCGCGAGTAGTATAAGGATTCCTTCGAGATAGAAAAATCTTTTTAAATTTTAGTCTATTTAAAATTTTTCCTGTTTTACGCTGGCGTTCGAAGGAAAAGGCTAAAAGAAAGAAAGATCTTAGAAGCAGGACACTTGTTTGGTGTGATAGTCACACGCGTCTGGCCAGGGGTCCGAGGCGTTGCTATCGTGTCCTGCACCGGTACTTATAAACTCCGCATGGATTTCTGGCACCACTACTGCTCCTAATTAGCCGTCAGGTACTACGCGTCTATCGAGAACTGGGATCCCACATGGGCCCTTCCTGTCTCATTTCCGAAGTTTGACAATGAAGCTTTTCCGCACACCGAAGCTCCTCCCTAGATATCAAATCTGTCAAGAAGCTGACGTTTCATTAGCCTTGTCATAATCAGAGTGCCCTTGGGTGCAGGGCATAATCGTCATTTTCGGGGGAATCATAGGACAACACTACAGGCCGTCGGATAGTCCAAAATGAGTATGCGAGTCGAGCCATTCAAGTTTGATCCTACTCTGAATAGGGCCATGATTGTTATAAAAGTGGGTCCATTCCAGATCCCCAACTCGTAATCCGAACGTGACCTAATTCATTGTGAACAAAAATGATCGGGATATTTGTAACGGTGTCCTAATCTATTGAATTTGACTTCGGAATTTAATGCATGGGAAAATCCAACCAATCATTGATTATCACGAGAAAATGTTTCTTTTGAATTGTGAGTTAAATACTATTTTAAATTTTAAATTATCTATTTATCATATTAAGGATGTATTTTTGATTGTTAAAATTTTAGGGAAGTTAAAATTTTAGGGTATTAGATTTGGTGAAAAAATGAAGAGAGAGATGATTTTTAATATTTATTATAATGAAAAGTAATAATGTGATGGGGAGAGAGATATTATATTGTAATTTTTTATTGTGTTAAAATTTTAAGAAGTGTAAAATTTTACACTTCAAACGCACCCTAAATTCTCAAACTATAAAAATTTATTAATATGTATTTTTGTAAGATCGAACAATCAATATTTTTTTTTTTACGTAAAACTATAAAATTTTATTTGAAGGTCAACATAACAATTCTGAGTTGATTCTCGTTATCCATGACTTTTTTGATCTGGTGATAGTGCAGAATTTGGTTTTCGTCCAAGATGTTCAATTTTCATCTGAGTGTGTTTTTTCAGGTAAAAAATGAAACCTTCTATAATGATACTAATTTCTTGATTGACTTTGAATCATGCTGCACAAGATTCCACCTGAAGATCACTTTTCCGGTTCAGCCTAAAGAAACTCCAATTTTCTCGATCATGACGCATCAGTACTGAAATTATTCAAAGGCTCAAAAGAAAAATCTTAAATATCATGCACAAAATTTCTGGTCGTTCTTAAATCATTCCATACTGATTCTTCTTGATATATGTCATGCCGCAACAAGAACAGTTCGGTTAAGATCAGTCTCAAGGCCATGCTAATTGATGCACTTGGTTAATTCCTGGCCAGCCAAAATGGCTATCTAATTTCCAGTCATGTCTTTGACAAGCCTGCTACAGCTACCACTGACAACATATTCAATCCAAAAATTTATAAATATTTAACAGTTAAGATTTGACTACTTCATTTAACGAGATATATAGATAAGATGATTAATAGATTTAATAGTCAAATCCTGATCTTTAAATATTCATTTTAAAATTACAGACGTGACTTTGAATCATTTGCACTGCCATTCTTTGAACCGAATCATTTTTCCCCCATGATCTTTAAATATTCAAAGAGACGTGACTTTGAATCATTTGCACTGCCATTCTTTGAACCGAATCGTAACAAAGAGAATTATAATTTGATCGCCTTAATCTTTATGACAATGAAACTTGAAGAAGAATAAAAAGGAAAGCTATTCCTAGGGGTAGGCATAGGCATGGAGCTAACTAGCTAGCTAGATGAATATGCAACATGAAGATCAGCACAAGAATCATTCGAAACATCATCGGCCAGGAGAGTCAACTGATGATCTGTACTACTGCAGACGTAATCGGATAACCTTAATTGCCACACTTTAGTCATTGGAAAAAAATATATGTTGGATACGTTTCTGTGGAGTTACTGTGACGAATCCCGAAAGCAAATGATCTGGTACGAGCTAGTTGCCAACTCTCTCAAATAAAATAAGAAGTGGCACGATTAGAGAATCAAAAATATCTCTTCTTAGTAAATTTGCCTATTGGTATTGTGGGTTGAGCAGCTAGCTAGAATTCTCTGGCCTCTTTCCGAGTTGGCTTAACATGGTGTCAAGATTAATATAATGCATGCAGCAGAGACATATATATATATATCCTTACTTTATTTCATTAATTGGGCAAGTAGTAGGCTTATAGCTAGTAGCTGTACCCCTATGGTATTCGTGTTAAGACTTCTATAAGCAAAATCTAAACAACTGGGTGCATGGAAGCGTGAAATTAAAAAGAGAGAAAGAGAGAAATCAACTTGGTAACTTGATAGGGGTCTGACGCTCCTTAGTTGTTTTCTGTTTTGCTGTGGGATCCTTTTGTTGATTCTGTACTGTTTTTCTATATTTTGCTCCGTTCGATTAAAAAAAAAACTTGGTGATCACTTGATAAACGAATATGGACTTGTTTTATATTGCTTCCCATTCTACACAGATTGCTGATGTCTTTACCTTTCCAAAGCAGTCTAACACATGAGGCCAATCGAGATTAATTAAGAAGTTCCAAAAGAGTTCATATCTTATATATGGGTCGATTCAGCAACTAAATTTGGGTCGTTTCAGTAGGCCTAGAACTGTCACGGATGATCTAATTGAGAAGACTACAAACATTAACTTGTTCTCCTATGTTGCTTGCTTGCGAGATTGATCGAATGTGTGCTGCGGTGGCCAATATGATTCACCTAATTAATAATCTTGCATGCCACACATATGGTACCGCGCGTGTGTAAATTAACTCAAGCGGGTAACGTTGATCAAGTTTTTAAATGGGGGTAGAAATATATATACCTGATTAACTTTAGAAAGGAGCACTACTTAATTTGAAGAATAAAGCTAATGGATCCTGAGTTCAGAAATTCCTTGATATAAGTGTTTAATTGTAAAAATATCGCCAAAAGAGTTTCTTCCCGGAATGGTTTCGTTTCAGAAAATGTGATGATGCCCACTTAATCTTGTAACTCCCCTTACGGTTTGATGAACCTTTATATACACCTAATTAATAATCTTGCATGCGGTTGTGTAAATTGTGGGTAACGTTGATCAAGTTCCTGATTAACTTTATACTTAATTTGTATAATGGATTATTTTTTGGCTGAGTTCAGGATCGAAGAACCTAATTTGATTAGAACTGTACGTGTTCAATTCTTTAATGAATGATGTATGCTAGAACTCTCGAACGATTTCACACTTGGAATCTTGGATAATGTCACATATGCCACATGTACGGTCTAAACTCAAGCAAGAACCTTCATTAAGTCGTTAATTGGCGTGGAAGTACTTTATAAACTTTATATATATTTTTAAGTGATCGAGCACTATGGTTTTTTTTTTAATGAACAAATCTGAGTAATTATTAAAATCCAAATTGAAGAGGGGGCTTTATATATTCCTATTCTTTGAAAAGATTTGATACGTCGGCAAAAGATTGTTTCAGTGGTTTAATTATGTTCGACTTGAAAACTTGAAAAGTAATTTGCCACCATGTGCATGAAACGTTAACATCTATCTCCACTCCAGTTCGAATTCGTGTCAGCTATCTGCACAATTTCAATATATTAATTAAATGCTTAGTGACAGAAACAACATGCTAATGGCATATATATCACTCCCCATGTGTTGCTTATGGGACTGCAACTCACTTGATTGCTGGACCACTGGAAATTCCAAACCAGCAAGTCATTAATTCGTACAAGTGATAATTCACCAAGTTGAATTTTGACTATTTTCCCAAATCCAACTCATCTGTTTTCTTGCTGTTGGACCAACTTTTCCAAGCCCTCGAGCTAAAACATAGGGTTATTTATATCCGAAGGGTGGTGATGCCACCACAATGTATGCATTAATGGCCTTGCTTATCTTAATTAATTAAGGTGAAAACAGGTTATCAGATCCAGTTAAAGGGCGACAATTGTATCAAAACCCATCATTGTTAGGCCCTAAAGTACCTAAAAGAAATGGGTGCCGCCTAACTGTAAGGCACTGATGCATACATGTTTCTGTACTTGCGGGTCTGTTTTTTCTATACATTTCTTTTCCTAGCCTCGACATGATCTGGTAACCTTTCTCAAATGAATTTCATGAGGAAAGGCGTTTACATTTTTAAGCGCATGGTTCCAATAGTCTTCTTCCATTAATTCATTTGTTGGCATATATATATATATATATATATTCCTTGCCAAGCAAATATGTCTCCAACTTTTGCTTTTTGAGGTTGCATTCCTTTTCCAATTGTCGACGCTGCCAGATTTTGACCAACAACTGGTTCTGATATGGGGTTGAAATGCATCATATCTTAATAGTCTCTGGGAAAGTAGGAGTTGTTGATAGTTAATGTAAGATCCAAATCCTCAGTGCTGTTCCTAGCTATCAAGACCATGTCAGAAATGAAGGTCAAGATTAAGATGCTCTGGTAGCAACTGGGAATGCGCGAATTTCAAAATGTCTCTAACAATTTAGCAATGCTTCTGTTCTGCATTTTGACATTTTGCATGCCTATTCTTATTGTCCAATCTGATATAGCTAGGAAGGATATTTCAGCCTCAAAATATAAAACTGCAAGAACTTTATCTAGTACCTTGTTGGATTTGCATGGTCTTTGTCATAGACTAGGAATCAAGGACGTTTTCAACTATTCTTTAAGAATTTTCCTGCTTCATCATTTTGTGGCGGAAGAGAGAGAGGAAAACAGGACGTCAAAATTCTAGCTGGTCAAGAACAAGCTAGGAGGGGTTATTTAGAGCAGCTCCTTCAAGAACCATATTTTCTTCTTCCTTTTACCTTTGGATTCCAGTTGATTTTGGAGAAAAAAAAAAAAAGGAGTCGAGATGGAGAGAGTACGGCCGATATTGATTGTGAAATCAATACTAAAGGCAAAAGCAGATCAGAAAAGAATATGCGTCAAGCTTTTGAAATGATTGGGAACAGCACTATGTGATCCATGCGTGACTACTTTTTATTGAAATAAGCTGCTTCAATTAAGATTAATTAATAGGCTTAATAAGAAGGTGGTGATATTGACATCTTCCAATTGCCCTTAAACTAGAGAACCTTCAAAGAAGGAACATTTCATCTGTTGTGTGTCTTTCATATTTAATGTTGTTGGTCCCCGTCCAAATAGAGATCAAACTTTGTGTGAGGAAACAGCTGGCCGGCCCTCCCCCTAAAAGAGAAGGACTATCATTCCCTAAAAGTTAAGACAATTGCTTTAATTTTTATCATTTTGTACTATAGACGGCAAGTAATTGATTAGGTCTGGACGGTTAGAGAATATAACTCAAATAATAAAATTTTTATCTTCTTATTAGTTTAAACTTTTTGGAATGAGTGGTAGATTCACATAGTATCAGAGTTAAGGTCATGAGTTCGAGACCTAACTTCACCATCAACCCCAATTTCAATTAAATATTACACGTGTTGGGCCTCCCAATTAAAGGAGAATCCGGTCTACACGTAAAGGATAATATTAGAGAATATAACTCATATAATAAAATATTTCTCTTTTTATCAGCTTAGGCTTATGTACAAAAATAGGTTAGTCGCTTATTGGAAAAAAGTTTTTGAGGATTGGAGAAGATTTCAGGCATCAGCCTCCGATGTCACAAAAGCATATGGTCTGGCATGCATGTTGTTGAATGTATTTCTTATTCGCACAGATGTCTAGTGCTGGTTGAGTAGGGCATGAAGGGTTGGTGGAAACAAATTTCCAAAAGGAAAAAGGAAAAATGGTAGGTAATAGTGATACACTATGTACAAAGTAGCTGTTGTTTCTAAAGACTGGCTGGCCAATTGTAGCAAACATGGATATGGCTTTTAGCTGATGACCAAGGTTGCAGTTAGGGCTGTTTTGGAATGGGCTGACTAAAGTCGCCCGAAACTAACTCAACCCGATTCGGTTGTCGGTTCAAAAGATTACCTAATCGACTGGGTCGGTTAACGAATTCGGGGTTGCTCTCTTTCTCGATCTTGCTCTCGCATGCACCTCGCTCTTTCTTCCACAGATAAGAACCGGAGACGTGATTTGATCTGCAAAGCTAGTGGAAGGTGAAGATCGCCTCATATTTGGCAGCTAATATCAATCCCATTCTATATATCTTTTCCATTTGGTCATTTTTCCATTCTGTAAGTGTCCCTATCTTTCAGAAGAGATTGAGTCATAACTATTTTCTTAGGGCCCAGAGTTTAGTTTGATCATTTTGAATGAGGCCTACTGTGTTCTAGTCATAGAGTCAGATCTGGCAGACCCAGTCCACACGAAAACTATGGCTTATTTGGATCTCTGGTTTGGCATTGTATGGGCCAAATTTGGAAATGTGATACATAAAGCCATTGGATATTCCAAATTGTAGACCCAATTGGTTTGCTTTGGACTTGTATGTTGTTCCTCTGCGTCTTTCGAAAGTCCATTTCCGACGTTCACAAAAGGGACTCCGGCGACGTTTGATCCGAACCGAAGTCGAAAGTAAGTCCAATTGATTCTACTCTAATGGGCTATATAGTCTGAGTCCCCTTGGCCCACCCAAAGACAGAGCCCAGCCCGCATTTTATTTTTATTTTTAATTATCAGAGGCTTGAAAAAAAAAAAAATTAAATTAAATTAAACCAGCTCCTCAGTCCCTCTTGCACGACTCCCTCTCTCGGCCTCTACCTCTCAGCTCCTCCACCGGCGTCCGGCGACCTTTCGGCTCACTCCCTCTCAGCTCCTCCACCGGTGACCGGACAGACACCGTCAACCGGCCCTCTCCTCTCGGCTCACTCCCTCTCAGCCTCTCTTTTTCTCTCTCGGGATCTCTCTCTGTCAGCCGCCCAGTCCCACCGTCGATTGCTGCCATCCCGCCCTGCTCCGGTGCTCGTGCAGGTATCCCTCTCTCAGCTAATTGTTGATTGTGAATCTGTGATTTGTGAATGTGATTAGGAATTTAGGATTTAGGGCTTGAAGATTGAAATTCATTAGTTGTTGATTGAACAAGCACGAAATGAAATTCTGAAGGTGTGTGATTACTAGCTGACTTTGGCGAGTTGTGCTGAATTGGTTCGCTAAAGTTAAATGACTGTTATGCATATAGTTGATTATAGCTAATTTCTATTGTTTTTGTTTGTTCTGGATTTGCTCTAGTGAATTAATGTTAGTACAATTACAAATACAACTCTAGTTTTTGCTTAATTGGTTCACTAAAGTTTAACTCTTGCAATTTGGAAATTTGAGTTTATGAAAGTAATGACTTCGTATACATTTTCTATTATTTTTGTAGTTACGTTGATGGTTTGTGCGGCAGCTGTTATCCGTTGTCTTTTGGAGATTAATGACTGCTGTTCTCTGTCTGTTTTGTGCTCTAAATCTCATGCCATTGATAAATTAGCATATTTTGCTTCTCTAAGTGTTTATATGATATTTTGGCTAAATGTTTAAATGTCATAAAGGATGGTATTAATTGTAGTTCGTAGTTTTTGCTCTTTGTAACCATCTATGGAATGGAAAAGGAAGGCGATTTGCTGCATCTAGAACATCTGAAATTCTGTTGATTTTTTGCATAGAGGGTTGTCCAATCTTTTAGGGCACATTGAGCTTGCATATATATATATATGTCATTGCCACTTTTGTTTTGGTGATACACCCTGCCAGGGAAAGAAGGCTCTCTGGTTTGTTGTAGTCATTAGTAAATAGTTCACATCTAAAATGGGCGTTTGTATTCCTACACAACATACCTAGGAAAGATTGGCTTCATAACCTTCGGGCTTAGCAGAGTTTGCCACAGGTTTGAATGTGTCGCTAGTTTAGATTTTGGAACTCAAGTTGATTACCAACTGATGTTCCTATGTAATAACCATCCGCCCAGATTAGACAGGAACATGCTGACATGTACTTGTTGTTGGAATTCACGTGTATGAATTTGTCTGTCTTCATGTTTGTCATGAAAAAATATGCAATATTGTTACTTGTATTAGATTGATGTTTTTGCTTCTTAGATTCTTCTTATAGTGTATTTTTTTGAACAGGGTGCTGCTTTGGAATCACTCACCAGGGAATCCAGGAGTGTGCCTGAGATCTCTTTCTCCCATAGTCATCCCTTTCCCACAAAGGTATCTTCAATTTATACCACAAATGAAAATAAGGGAGTTAGTATTACCACAAATGAAGAATCATCATGGTGCTCACTGCTCTCACATAACCAAACAAGTTCATTCAACTTCTCTAAGTGCCTAGGATTTGACCTAGAAAGAGGAATCTGCAGGAGACCAAGAAAGGCAGTCCACTGGCCGTAGATCAAATGTATTGGCCAAGCATTAGATCAAATGTGGCCTTAGATCAAATGTATTGCAAATCTATTTGTATCCTTGGATCAAATGTATTGGTCAAGCATTAGTTTTCAAAATGGCCTTAGATCAAATGTGGTTCAATGAGGGAAAAAAAAAAGCTACTTGCTTGAATTTTGCTAATCTACGTAGATGTTAAACTATGTATGCGAACCACATTTTAACTCTTAAGACACTTTTTGTATTACGTAAGAATTTTTTTTTTTTTGTCATTTCGGCTTAGGAGTTCACCCCCTTCAAATTGGGTCCTGGTTCTGCCACTGTTGTAGGGTGTAGT
Organism: Morella rubra; assembly: GCA_003952965.2. NCBI lineage: Eukaryota > Viridiplantae > Streptophyta > Magnoliopsida > Fagales > Myricaceae > Morella > Morella rubra. Next base: position 28,930,869 of record CM025851.1, read on the forward strand.
TTAATTTCTGGTAGTTGGAGTTATTTTGCAAACACATGATTGATGGTTTTAATGCTGCTGGCTAATTCATAGAAATTGTCATACATTGATAGATAGGTTGAATAAGTTGTCTTTTGTCCAGTGTAAAATGCTGTTTGGTCGCTTAGAAACTGGAGTTAGACCAGGCAAAAGAGATATTTGGCTACTCTTTTAGGAGTGGATGGTACTTCTGCAAGGACTCTCGAATTGCGAAAATTTAGGATTGGATGGTACATCTGCAATGACTCTCAAATTGCCAAAAAATTGATTTTATCAGTTTTCCTAAACTTATTTTTTTTTCTTTTAGGGTAAATTGATGTGGAGTATTAGTTAAGAGAACTCAGTATGAATATAATTCAAGAACAACATGGTTTTGTTTTATGCATATTCAGGACATTCATAATTGTGTTGCTTGGGTTATATTGATGGTCAAGGTCATATTGTTTGACATATGGATAAGAATAAACCTTCTACAATTGACCGTCTACTGTTATTTTCTTTATACGCTATTGTTGCATTCTCTGTTTCTGATGTGACAGATACATTTCCAAAGTTTTAGACAGGTCTTGGAGGTAAAACACAACAATGGATTCATCTCAGAGTGCAGCACCGGCAGGCACTGGTGCTGGCGGCAATGGAATGATCAACTCTCAGGCCAATGATACGGCATCAACAACTGCTATGGATGACCCAAAGCAGAACTTGAACCAGGTCATCAACTCGATCCAGAAAACTTTGGGCCTCCTTCACCAGCTCTACCTGACTGTCTCCTCCTTCAATGCTGCTTCCCAGCTTCCTCTTCTCCAACGCCTGTACCTTCTTGCAATCCGATCTGTTGCTGTCTATTATTCCATCTGTTACTTGCTTTTCCAAGGAATTGATTCCTGCTTGTTCAATTTTGCAGCAATTCTCTTGTTATAGAACTTGACAATATGGTTAAATTAGCTGAGAAGTGCAACATTCAGGTTCCTATGGAGGTCCTTAAGTGAGTCTTTCCATGGTTGCCTCTTCTTCATCTGCAATTGATCATTATGATTTGATTAAAGCTTTTCTTTAATTTTTTATTGCTGAGATTGCACCTTTTCTGTTAGTTTGATTGATGATGGAAAGAATCCAGACGAATTCACAAGGGATGTCATAAACAGCTGTATTGCCAAAAATCAGATCACCAAAGGCAAAGCTGATGCCTTTAAGGTGGACCTTTATAGCCTCTGATATGCATATTTTTATAACCTTTTATTTCCATTTTAGTGCTTCATGTAAGTTTGATTTAGTATTCAATTTTGTGCTTGCGTATGGTTTTATTTTTCAGGGTTTACGGAGACATCTTCTGGAAGAACTTGAGCAAGCATTTCCAGATGAAGTGGAATCCTACCGAGAAATACGTGCCGCTTCTGCTGCGGTAAGTAGTATTGCATGAGCCTACTAACCTCGAGTGGTTTTCTGTCCAGATTTGACTACATACCTTTTCTTTTTTAATTCACACTACATTTTTTGTTTTGCTAAACCCCCTCCCCCATTCCCTTTCTGCCATGTTCAAAGATTACACTGCTCTCTTTTTTTTGATACGCTACACTGCTCTTTTTTTGATGAGTAGCTTTTTCTTCTTCTTCTACAATCTTTATGTTTTTTTTTTGTCTTGTATTGTTACATGGAATGTGAATCACATTCTGCCTTATAAACATCGGACATGTGGCTTATTCCTTGAACAAATTTTTTTTTTTTTTTGGAGAAAATACACTTTGCACCCTGATTTTTTGATTTCGTGATATTGAGCCCCCAATCTTTTAAAATTCGTCGATTTGCACCTGAACCCTGAATTTGCCGTTATCTCTGACAGAAAATAGAACACGTGCCATCCATGTGATATACAGTTCAATGCCCGTTTTGCCCTCCACTACGTGTACTGTTGAAGAGAGAGGAACACTCCAGTTTCGTCCCCATCTCCATTCTCATTCTCGAAAATCTTCTAGAAAATGAGATCTAGCTTGCAACTAGAATCAACAGAAACTGAAGAGAGTGTTCCCTCTCAAAAGAATCCCATTTTGATCATAAGGAAAACTCTCCCCCATTCTTCACAGCACAAAAGCAATCCTTGGAACAACCAGAAACGCACTCACACCCACCGGCATTCCTTGTCCTTTGAAATGCAAATGGGGGAAAACACCTTTCCCACAAGATAGTCGTAATACATGGGTTCCTAATCAGAATCAATGTCATTGAAAAGCAACACCGGCATTTTCTCCTTCATCGAGATATCTAGGCTTAGGTGACCCACATGCCTCGCTGCCAAGGGCCTAGTTCTGAGATTCTCAGCCAACCTCAAAATGGAACTACCCATCTCACACTGCGATGTATTCTCAACAACTTATACTTGTAAACCCAAAACCAAACTTGCCCACATCAAACCAACAATCAAGAATCCTATATAAGCCATCGTAAACATAAACCTCGAGAATCCTCACTTCAATCCCGTAATGCATGCTTCGCTCCAATGCTAAATTCCCACCTTCCAGCTTTTGATGCACGCACAATTCCATTCGAAATTGGCTCGCCATTGGAGCTCTGACTGGTAGGGACGTAATCGATTTCGGCTTGGGCCTGACCATGAAAGATGACCACGCACAATTCCATTCGAAAGAAGAACAAGTTGTTGATCTCTCTCTCTTTGATAGTTTACACTTAAATGAAGGACAAAACGGGCATTGAACTGGATAGTATATCATGTGGATGGCACGTGTTCTATTTTCCGTCAGAGATAACTGCAAATTCAGGACTGAGGTGCAAATCGATGAATTTTAAAAGATTGGGGGTCCAATGTCACGAAATCAAAAAATCGGGGTGCAAAGTGTCAATGCCCCTATAGTTCAGGGTGCAAAGTGTATTTCCCCTTTTTTTTTTTCATTTATGTTTACTCCTAAGTGAGATTAGTTGTATGCAATAATGAGTTTAAGTAGCTCATGAATTAGATATGACCACAGCTAGGGCAACTCACCGCTTAGCTCTAAGAACAATGAAATGCCAGGAGCAGCCATGTGTATAATCTTGAATGGAATTAGTAGCTGAAAGCATGGCATTGGGAACTTGGACATGGTACTTTCTAGTTAGTTCTTGATTCAATTTATTAGTAACATTTAAAGGAATGTACCGTAAAGTTGACCAAGCTGAGCCTATCTGGATGAAAAGGTTAACGTAATTTTCTATTAATGGTATTTGTTTCAACTAGCCAACTCTTAAGCTCTTTGCATCTTATGCAGGAATTGAAACGGCTTGCACAAACACAAAGCATATTACCGAATGGAGATATGAAGGTCAAATCTGAGCTGTAGGCGCCCTTGTCAGTTTTGCTTCTGGTTATTAGTATCCAACTCTTAGCCCATCTTAGATGGATAGTTGATAAAAGCCAAATGGATACTTTGAACTACTAGAGCAAATATTTGCCTTACTTCCTTTTCTGTACATGCTGATCATAAACTTGGGAAAGTGATCATTTATATCTTCCTCCTTATGGCTTCAGTTTGTATATTTTCCTTTTGAATGAGCGACTGACTCATGTATTATTAGAAAAGAGTATGCCCTGCAGTTGCAGTTTTTCTTACTTGGGATTCTTCAATCTTGTTCACAGAAGTTTTGTTAGCCTAAAATACTTGTATCATTCTGATGCTTGTCTGTTGAATTATGTTGCTAATAGTCCCATTATATTTGGCGAGAAGTTAAAATGGAAGAGTTGAGCCAGAAGTAAAGCTGAACTCATTGCATAGATCTTAAGCTTAGAAATTCTTTGTTTGGTGGAAGGACAGTGTGAACAAGTTTGTTGGATATATGGCGATTGCCTGATGTCAGAGCTTCTTAGTTGGTGTTATTGATTTTGTTAAGAGCACAGAATTGATTGCAAAAAGTCACGGTAGTAATTATTAAATTTTGGAGCATTGTGCTGGTCCCTGGAATCCTTGTCTGGGAAAATATTAGACAGTTGCAATAGTGGTAAGATATAGAGTGGTAGAGAGCGTAGAAATCCCCACACCCACAAACCCCGGTGCCTGCCAAAAGAATTCTGGAGAAGGGGGAGGAGAGAGCTCATACACTCTTTTGTGTGGTGATTATTAAATTAAATCCATTTGGCAGCTACATCATATTGAAAGAAAACCCTTTAGAGGAGTCGATTTAGTTATCTTTATGATGTATTTTAGTGGTCGGCACTTCTCTCTTGAATCTGTTAAATCCTTTGGAAGTTATCTGAGCAGGCAGTTGGAATTCTATCTGAATTGACGTTGTTTGGCTTTGATAAAATGCTGGCCATATTCCCTACCAAAATCAATTTCGTACATTTTCTAAGGTAATAGTGGCAGACCAACTGGTCGTGATCACTGCTCCCACCACTGCGAATTACCAATTGGGTCATCCGGAAAACAAATGCACTCGAAACTGCTCCAATCTCCCGATGATGTTTCAGAACCATCTCTTAGTTGTACGAGGTCCGGAATGCTAGTTTCAGAACCATCTCTTCGTTGTACGAGGTCCGGAATGCTGGTTTCTTCCCTAGTGCACACAGCATCTCTTTCAGATACGCAGCTGGGCGTTTCTTTTGGTTCAGGATCTCCTTTCGCCAACTCCCCATTACTGCTGTTTCCTTCTTGCCTCCCAGTTGGCTTGCCTAACTGGCGTTTCAGGTTCTGCTTCTGTTGTAAATCACAAACACTAGTCAGAACTAAGTGTAATTATCTATTTATGTTCTTAATTTCGGTTAGTCAACTAGAATAATGGTACCTGGCCGAGCAATGCCTTATTCTCTGTTTTCAGTGACTCGAAGCTAGAAGCTAGAGTGTCATAACTAGCCTTTAATTGGCAGTAGTCTCGCTCAATCCGCTTGGTCTTGAACCTAGCTCTCCGATTCTGGAACCAAATAGCAACCTGGCGAGGTTGCAGCCCAAGTTCTTCAGCTAGCTGCTGCTTCAACCGAGGCTCTGGCCTCGACTCTGCCTCGAACAGAATTTCCAGCGTCTTGATTTGTTCTTCACTGAATCTCCGCATGTTCTTGTTCGTCTTCATGCTTGGCGTAGCGTGTGTAGTCTTAATTCTGCTGTGGAAAAGAGATCTCTCCTGCTAGTGATGCACACTCTGTCTTTGCCAGCATTCACTACTAGTTCTAAATAACTTGGAAGTTTTTGAGGAGTGTGAACTGATGGAAGAATTTCGGAGTTTCGAGGGAGACATATAGCAGCGGAATTCCGTCCTGAGAATCTCAGTGTGGGCTTGTGGGCCTGAAGCTTGTCCTTGGCAGGAGAACTATCACACGTACTCGCTGAAAGAGAAAAAGCCTACTTGCTGCTCTGTCAGGACGCTTGTCACGTAAAAGGGTCGTCATATATTGACTTTTTTTCTTCTTGGCTTTTTCGTTTTTTCGTTGGTATCGTCGTATATCTTGTGGGATTCATCATTCATGCGGCTGTTTTTTTGTTACCATTTTACCTCCTTCAGGAGAGATCTCTTGCAAATGGTGGAGAACTTGCAAAATTAAGTAAAATTAGTGAGCTAGGCTGCCCTATGGGATCAACCTTCGAAACTCAAGTTAGATTATTGTATAAGATTTCCTTTCTTTTTTTAAGGAGTTATTTTGGCTAGTTCTCTTACTTACCCATTTCTTCTCTCTCTTTCCTTTCTTATATTTTCTTCCCAATCTTCTGTGGGCTTGAGCCTGTCTTTTCTCTTCTTTATTGGATCGATCATTTTACTCCTTTCCATCTCATCTCATTTGAGAATTAAGGTAGAGTATCTTTTGTTCTTATTTTGCATTTATTAAGCAAATCCAAATAGTCTCTTTAATGTTAGTATATTGTCAGAGAATAAGATGATTATTGTTTTACTAGCACCCTGACTGTGGATTTGATGGAACCCATCATAAGAGGGATGTCTCATTCCCTTTTTATTCTTTATCATGCCTTCCTCTCTCTTATCAGATCCCGAGCGTCTGGGTTACATAGACAACAATGTGGGTCACATCCTCTTTCAAGGCTTTGAATAGATGATTCCTCTTAGGCCATTTTTTTTTGGGTTGGGCTCCCTGGAGATGGGGCAGAGCAGAAATCTACTCATCAACTATGATGCCAAATAAGCGCAAGATCAAGTAAATTTTCTTGATTGTTTTTAGTTGTTTGTAAAAAGAAATCTCATGTTCTTGATTATTTTTTTTACTTGTAAGAGGAAGAAAGATGTAATTCAACCTTCCAGTCCATCTCAAGTTTTGAGTTTCTAGTTCAATTCTCTCAAATCTCTTGTTCAATGGATATTGCGATAGGCCAAATAAATTTAGCTTCATCAATAGGGATAAAGTCTTACTTGAAATAACAAAATTAATGCAAAATGGGTATCTAGAAGCAACGAACAAATGATGTAGTCCCATATTATATCTATTTTATTTTGAATCGGATCATTTTATTTGAATAGCAAATTGACTAAAATATGTCACTGAAAAGGAGCGAGTACGTTGCATTAACAAACACGAGCAAAGATGTATTCGTTCATAGAGTATGACCTTTGTCCTGTTGCGACGCTGGGTTGACACGTTGTTATTCTTAATAACCCACTTTATGACAAATTCCACGTAGTGCTGTCCCTAGCTCGCGAATCACATTGCACCACCCGGTTTTGGGTCTACCCCATGGGTCCACACACGTGGTTTTCACACTAAAAATTGCAACGTTTTCTCTATCATAACGTGGCACGTACTGTCTGGCCTATTACGTACTCTTAAGTCTTAACCACCGGCCTATTTGGACACGTGACCTTAAAGATGCTTCCTTTTGATGATATTTTACGAACCTTCCTTTAGACAAGAATGGACCAATGTTTTCTATGAGGATATGGAATTTTGTTGCCACGGCCACCTGTCCCGATTAAAATTTTAAAAAACAAAGTAGGGTTTCATTTATTTGTTGTTTACTTGGAAGAACTTTGCCCCGTACAAAAAAATTCTTATTGGTTGGTAGAAGTTATCATGCAACAAAAAGCTTTTTCTTTTAGTTTTTGATAAGAGATTGATTCTGAAAGTAGCGAGAGGAAACCTTATTTTTGGAGATCTTTATCTCTATCTTTAATATTTGTACCTAGTTGGAATAGACTATAGAGCCGATTATGGACCACCAACATGACTCTTAACTTGAAATACAGATTACTGATTGATAAAGTAAAGATATCATATCTTAAAAGATATGATATATTTATTAGTTTTTAATAATGCATTTTACGACAAAAGTCGAGGCCCTTAATCACACATAAACAATCTTGAGATAATTATTTACAAGGTATTAGGATCCTCTGCAATACATTACCTAAATTGTATAATACAACATAGAGAGAAATAGACTTATATACCATGTATTATTTAATGCTGCCAATGTAGAGTTTACGGCAACATGAGTTAGTTAAAATGTACTTAATTATTTTGTCTATTTTCTACTTAAATTGTATTATACAATTCGGATAGACAATTGCAGATAATTCCAGTCCGTTTACAAAAATATTATACACCCAAATCATGGAGAAAAGTCACCTTAATCCCTCTAACTACCAATGCAATTTCAAATATAAATCTAAACTATCAATCTTGACACATTGAGCTATCCAACTTTCACAATTAATCAAATTGCACCCTGAAATAAAATTCGATGGTCAAAATTGTGCCATGTAACTCATTCAAAATACACGTGGCACGAGTTTGATCGTTGGATCTTTTTTGGGACGCAAATTGATAAAATTTGGTAGTTCGTGGGTTCAATATGTCAAAGGTGATAGTTTCGACCTTTATTTAAAATTGGATTGGTAGTTAGAGGGTTCAAAGTAGTGTTTTTCCCTAAATCATTGAAGTATTGTATTTTTGGAAAGTTATTGCTTCACTTTCAATCACTCGAATTTTTTATATTCTTTTGTACTTCCCTTCAAACGAATGACATGTTTTGGAAGTGTAGCAATATATCCCTAACATGACATTTGGAAATCTCATTGTTATTATCCAAACAAGCATAAAATAAAACGTATGCATGCGTCGTGCGTATTCGTCCGACATGTAGTTATTAGAAAAATCGTGGAGACTCTTATATATGTAAGCATGATAACTGATTGTTGGAAATCTCATTGTTATTATCCAAAAGGCTAGAAGAGATCTGCTAGGGATTGACAGAGAGTCGGATAAATGGGTGAGCTTCTCGTATCCGTCAGGAGTTGTGCCTGTATGTCTGCAGGGAATTAGGCGCTTGGTTGGGTATATGGGAAACGCTGATTTTGACAAGATCTGGGCTTTGGCTTTCAAAATGGATGGTGGGAATTCCATTGGGTAGCGTTAGTTTGAGAGGAAAAGTTTGCGGGTTCGTATAGATTGGGCTTTATTCTTCCTTAACCCCCGGGCATTAAACACTAAAAGCAAATAATCGGCTTGCATGAATCCTTGGACTTCCCAAGTGGACTTGAAGCAAGCTTATCTCAATTAGGAGCCATAGCCCGTTTCTCCGGTTTCGGCCTGATCTCCAGCCGTAGCCCACATATATAGCCCCAATACGCTCAGCTGAGGCTTAGATGTCGTCCCCCACTCTTTTCATCTGCCCTTTTTTTGTTTGGACAGTTTAAACCCATTCGATTAGTGAAAAAACATTAACCTATAAACTAGTCAGTGTACTGTTTCCTGGTCGAATTTCACTTAATTTTCATGACAAGTCTTGGGCTGTACGTGCTTAATTACTATATATATATATTGCTGCCAAATAGGTTCAACTCTCTGCTAAAAACAAAATTAAAGCCGAGTGGTTGTTGGGTTTAATTAAAATAGTAATATATATTTGCTTTTATATAATATTCTTCACATCGCCAGTGAAAACAGTCTCCAACGCCTGCTCACGGTGTCCCATTATATATGTTATAAGTCGGAAACGAAATTCAATGTGTCGTGGTATGTATGGTTTGAGTTTGAAGTTTCAAACATCAAAAACACACCCCAGCTATGCTTTTGGTTTTATTTTCTACGTTGTCTAGTTTGCAAAGAATCTTCTTTTCTCAATCAAGGCCTACTTGGGTTGGGTGGCGGAAAAGCAAACACAAAAAGGGTACTTACCTTTTTCACTTTTCAACCACTCTTGCACATTCATTTGTTTAAAGGGGTGATTTGCATGAGAAAGAGAGCGGGGGGATCTTAATTTATTTGAAGAAGGTAATTTGAGTCCTCCTCCATTAGCATCACGAGTACATGCTGTGACAACATTAAACTCCCTTATCACCGTTGGATCAATGCATTAGTTCACCGATCGACGATGGCAAGGGGCCCGTGACAACTAATTGGTCGAAGCATGCAGATAGCTAGGTTTCTTGAAGGAGATAAAGAAATGTATCTTAATTAAAGAACTCTTAAAGTTTTAAGGGGAAGAGGAGACAATGCCGTTAATATGTGTGGTGGGAATCGGGAAAGAACAAAAATCTAGGTAAAGTTTGGTGTCTGAATATGGGGTTAGGTACTTAGGTCAATCACCATGAAATTAGGGCGCTTTGAAAAGAGTGATCAATCAGAACTGCTTTTCAATTTCAATGACCATCGTGAGTTTTGGGTCAAAGAGATGACTTGAGGTCAATGGAGGCACATATATGTGTGCGGATATAAAACCACGATGTTGTCTTAATTACCTAGTTAACATATATACAGAATTCAAACTTATCATTATCAAATTGCATGTCATGCTTAAGAAAATTTTCAAGATCGACACATTTTTTTTGTTCAAGATTTTGAGAAACCAGAGGCTATTTTGCAGATATTGTTAGCAACAAAAACTTTTTTTTAAAAAAATTAGCAATAAAGTAGTGTGTAGACAGTTGTGCTTTTAAGTTTTAGGAGCTAAGAATTTACTGTGAATAATAATTATTTTGAAAATTGAGTGCTATTATTTTGAAAAGAAATGTTGATAATGCTAGCTTCTAGGATGTGTTTTTTATTTTCAATTTTAATTTTATAAACTAATTTTTAAATATTCATATTTTATAGGCCTTCCATTAAATTTATCTGAACAAAATTTAGGTTTTTTTTCTTCCTTTTAATTTTGATTTTGTTATAATATAGGCCTTCATAATTAAAATTTTTTACTATAATATAGGACATTTAAGTTTTTTGGTAAGTATACTCGCAGTGAACTTCAAAACTGTGTAGACTTTTATTTTTAGTGGTGGTTTCTTTATAAGCACATTATCTGGTATATTCACGATCTGACCTTTTTGTTTTTCTTTGAGAAGCTAAAGGCAGCGCATCCCACGTAAAAAGGGCTTTACTACATGACACAATCAAATTAGTGGTTGGCATGGATTTGACAATTCTACCTTCCTCCTGCTTTTTACTTCCAAGTAATTAACAAAAGGATGAAACTTGGACATTACTTAACATAGTAAAAAGCCATACTCGCACATCTTTTTGGGCATTGTTAGTACCACAATAATAGGTCAACTTGTTTAATGCTATTTTTCTTTTATGGTAAAAACTTCTTTTTATGTTATTCCTCATTAGAATATGCCATAGAACATGCTCTAGTATGTTTAGTATATTACCACGAGAGAGAATTAAGGAAGACATATTGTAGAATAGGTCAACTTGTTTTATGCAATTTTCTTTTATTCGTAAAAGGTTTTCTCAAGGAAGTAATTAAGGTTAAAGAAAATTATTTTAAATACAACAAAATCCTCCATAACCGAACCATAAGCCATTTGACATGTTAGTGGAGCAGCAGAGTCTAGAGACGTCCATCATGCCCTCTTTGCCAACCATACAATTGAGGAGAGAGTTTTTATGTAATGGTGGTCATACAGCTCTTGGAATCCAAATGGAAGCACCATCTTACCAACGGTGGGCCGGAGGGCAGCTGAACATACTCAGCAGTACGCCGAGTCGCTGACTCCTCTACTCTTTTATGTCTGTCATGTGTCTGTCGTCATCTCGAATCCCCCGCGACCGTAGTAAAAGAAGTGAAATTGCACTGAACGAGGAGGTCTTTCCTTTTTTCACGTAAATTATTTATAGTATTGCCCAATTTTACAGTACCCATAAAAACGTAAAAAGTTTGTACCGTCCTTGGTTTATATAGTATATTGTAAAAGAAAACGTTTAAAAAGAAAAAAAGACAGAGAAACGAAAAGAAGGTACCAAATTTCCAATACTGGCCGGCAAAATTAGCTCAACTAATTCTCTGACTCATCCTTGGTTTTCCCTGTTTCGTGTCTTATCAACATCATCATGATGTCTCGAAATCATATGGCTCAAAGTGTGTTTGATTTTAGGGTTATAACATCAACTTGTCATCATCATCGTTATTATTATATAACATCAGAAAACCTAGTAATGACTTGAGGGTTTCAGAAGTCATGGTAGATGGTTGAAATATATGGGGGTTAGTAAAGATAGGAGTACTGTTATATATGTATTGTGGCTGATGATGTGATTAGGTCATGATGATCTTCGCGGTAGACATGGGATTTGATATCAGCGTGTAAAAGAAAAAGTACGCATTGGAGGAAGAGAGAGTGAGAGGAGCTGAATTCTATATATACTGCATGGTAGAGACGATGAGATAGATGAGTGATGGAAGTGAGAGATTGAGAGAGAGAGAGATGGGTCGTGGTCATTTCTGGAACCAAGACCCAGTTGGTAGGGTCAGGGGGTCTGCTACTTTTATTACTTTCTTTGTCCTTTTCACCATCATCTCTCCTTCCCCTGGCCTTTTTATCTCTATCTCTTCCTTCTCATTTCTCACTCACCCATTCCATTCCATCGTGATCACACATACCCATGTCTCTCTCCCCCCAGTCTCCCTTTCTAGTGTTGCCTGAGAGGCATGTAGGGATAGCTGGGTAAGCGAAATAGGGGAGAAGGAAGAGTAAGAAGACGACGAAGAAGCTTTTTGTTTGAGGGGAATGTTGTCTGGCTCGAGGTCACCAACTAGATCTATGATGTTTTCTCGATTCACCAATTTTTCAAATTCAGATCTCTGAGTTATCCAGTCGAGAGAGATCATATCATTGACTATGAGTTAATGACGTCGGACCAGGCTTCATTCCCCCCAATTATTGCTTCCATTCATTCCGATCACACTCTTTTGTACTCGCTTTTCACTGTGTTGCGTTGATCTATTGGTGAGCATCCTTGCTTTTGTCTTCTTAGTACTCTTTCCATTATATCCGTGTTCTTATTAGCTTTTTGGACTGTTTTTATGCATACATTGGCTTTTTTTGTAATTAGGGAAATTGCGGTCGTTGGGCATGAGAAGATTGGTGTAATGATGATAGATTTTGACTGCTTTTTTCTTCCTTTTTCTGACCGGAGGGAAAGAATCATCATTACTCTTATTATTTTTATTTCTAAATTTCATGGATCAGGCAGAGTTGTGTTTTTCTCTTTGTCAGTCTTTAACTCTTTCAGGTTCATCATTGGGCTGGTTTTTCTCATGATGGCTTCAAAAGAATGTTATCTGTCCGTTTCTGCTCTCTTGCTGATCTACTTTGTAATTGGCTTCTTCTTCCACTGCCTCTGCTAGCCTCAATACAAAAACAGTACGTTTTCTTAGGGTTTTCATCTCATGGATTCGTGGTTCTCGTGACTCGGAAGTCATTGGATATATATGGAATCCCTTGAGATCTCCTTTACCATATCGATTTACAACTTTTTCTCGAATGGGTTGTGGTATATGGTCATAATAAGGTCAAACTACATGCTTGCAATATCTCTGGGTATCTGGTTTCGTCTTTGTCTTTGATTTTGCAAATGAAAGTGGGCGGATTGTTTGAGCTGTGTAATATCCGCCTCTTTTTCTTTTTTTTGTCTTGTTTCTGGATTCATTTATGATCAACTACTTACTTTTCTACTAACCATTGGCCCTCTGAGTATGGTTAACTGATGCTTTTCTCATGGCTGACGAGATGGACATAGCACCGAGGTTTTTGGAGGTGCTTAGGTTACCATCTGTGGGTTAGGTTCTATCATGCTTATTAGGTTTTCTTTGAGCAAGCGCAACTCTTTTTGATTCATGTGCTTTGTTGATCATTTGGACTCAATTATATCTACAAGGTTTGATCCAAAGATGTTACTAGCTTCTGTAATGCGTGTGTTTCATACTACTTCGATTTCAGGAAAGGTGAAAAAATATTTCCTCAACGCTGACAGATGTGTGACTAAGCTATATTTGAGAAGCAAACCCCTTTCAAAAGCAATATCACCCTATGGTTTGCGGATTTTATATCATTTATGAGTTTAAATTAGTCCAATTTGAATCGAGATTCTGATATAGAGGGTCTTCACATACAAACAGAAAAGTGCAACCAAAATAAGGAAGTGATAGATGGGATGTCTGATTTTGCTTAGACCTTCTAGTCTTGTCTGATTCATAAGCAAGTTACAGTCTAGATCTGTGCTTCAATTTCTTTGAATTTTACAAAAAACAAATCCCAAAAAATGCAACAGGTTAGTGTAGAATGATGACCAGAAGTTCATAAAACTGAAAAACATGCAATATTTATCGTAGATCTAGAATGTTGTGAACAGTACCGGATAGGCATGTTCATCTTCTACTTCGTACAAGACAACAAAATCTGATTTTCTGAATAACCTGTGGCCTGCAACCCTTGTTTGGGAGGGTTACGTATTATACTAAATCAAATCAATTAGTTTTACTATTAAATTTTGGGAAGTTTAAGTGGAACTCCCATATCTAGTTATGGAAGAATTTGCGCATGCAATGAAGATTGGGCTGGAAACACTACATTTTCGATCTCTCTTCTCGACAATACTTCTGCAAAAGACCAGGTGCTTAGTAAAGAGAGAAAGGGGTACGGAGGTTATATGACGAAGTAGTTTGTTGTGTTTCTCTTAAGGTTCCTCTAATTTGTTATGTTTAACACGGCCAAAGAGGACAATACAGAGCGAAATGTAATGGAACAGGTGATTGGAAAGATGAATGATAGAAGCGTCACCAAAGAGGACAACCGTGATGGGTCTCTGGTGCTTTGTGGCGTTGCGACTGTGTGGAGTGTCGTGCCTCATTCTGTCATCAATTTCTGAAGCTGAGGCATATGCAACACTGAACGCCTTTAATGATCTGACTCTTTTCCTCTCTCTGAATCATTTACCATAATGCAGTAAAGTCAACATCAGCAATTACAGCGTGGATTCCCCCTTTACCCCGACTGTGATTGCTATGGGACTATGGTATTTCTATTAAGTTGATCTATGTGCAATTACCCCTTGCAGTATTTCGATTACTAGTTGGACATCTAGTACAGAAAAGGTCAGCTCAGTATCCCAACTCCCAACCCACCAAACGTACTGTCCCTGACTAGCTACTGTCAAAGCATCTTAAAAATATAAAAAAAGCCCGGTATTATATGTTTGTTTTAAGAGCTAAGATCTTATTTTTAGCAGCCAAATACTGCATCTTGTTGAATGGCATTTTTAAGATGCTCTCTTCGATGAAGATGCATATTCGGAGTGCATTCTTGCTGACCTCATGTCTTGCTATTAGAAAAGATCTTCACCTAAAAACATGCAAGGCCATTTGGTTTTCTCACGGCCTCCGTGTGTGTGCGCGCGCGCCCGAAAATGTGTTTGGTGAAAGGACGGAAGGCGAGTGCCGGGGGGGGGGGGGGGAGGGGAGAGAGGAAGGTAGAAGTTATACTTTCCTGCAACTTTTCCTGAATTATTGGATACCAACTTTGAGAAGTCATGGACATAGCTTTTTTGAGATGGACCGAAAGCGTCGCTAAAGTTAGATAAGCAATAAGCTATACAGTGGTTTTGGTGCTCTAATAATCTCTTTCTACATATGCAGACGATACTCCATGACATGATGATCTTTGTCTTGAGTAACACACAGGGAGGGGGATAGCTTTTACACTAGGATAAGATTCCACACATGCAACTAAGATCCAAGCCGTACTTAAACTTTTATTAAATTAGTTGAGCCATGTTTATGTTAGGCCAAGTGCGAGTTCAATTCTTGAGAGTACTGCCCATTGATGTTGTACAATATTTAAAGTTTGGAACTGTGACAAGTCTTCCACTATGGAACTAGGTAATGGCCTTTGTTGAGGCATGTTCCCGCACGTACTGCCACAGTTTGCGCAATAACTAAGGTTCAGATATATGGTACTAGCTTTTGTGTGTACTTCTGTGCTGCTTTCTTTCTTGTCTTGTGTGTAGTTATGCTGCTATCGACGCCTCTTGAATGCGTAGTCTATCCTATATATGCTAAAGAGAGAGATAGGTGCAATAGTTATAGGGCGTGTGTGAATCATCAGCTGGTCTGCTGGACCGCTGGTTTTATTGCACCACTGCAGGTTACTGAATCACAGCCGTGGCTTGTTGATCCTTGTAATGTCTGACAGTTTGCATGAGATGTTGTGTTCTTTACTGTTGGAGGTATCCTCCGACCACGGCTTCTGGCGCTGCGGCCTGGTTACTGTCATGTTTTGGTGGTGCTATGGTGTCCCAATAACAGGACTTGCGTACCCAATGCTTAAAATTCAGTTGATTAATCCAGAACTTATAAGGGTTTATATATAGTATTTCTCCTGTAGGAGCAAATTAATGATTTTTGCCTCCATTATTATATTACTAGTCTGTTGCGTCAGTCCTATTTCCAACAGTTCTAGTGCTTTTTCTATTAGAATGAATGGGTCCGTCAAGCTTGTACGTTTCTCCTCAATTTTTTTTTTTTTTTCTAACAGATCATCCATATCTGTAATGTTTCTTTATTTCTTCGGTATAAGTTTCTAATTAGCCAACATATAAGAAAATTTATGACCTTCAATCTAATCTCCTATTAGGTTATTAAGAAAGATGCGGTGGTCCCTTTGCTAGAGGCTGTTCTGGCTCTCGTAAATTAAAGAAGATGACCCATCCTCCCATGTTTCCATAGCGAGCCTGAGGATTCATGGGGCACCAGTTCAATTCTTGGGTTGATGGGTCAGCCTGAGTATAGGCCCATAGCGTAATCGATAGCTATTAGGCTTGGTCACGGCGATTCAGGCTGTAACAGCTTTTGCTTGTGGTTCGGGCCACTGGGCATGGTGTAAGTATCAGGATATTATTCGGGTTAGGTTTTCTGGTCTGTATCCAGATTTGTTATGTGGGCCTTTGGACACTTTGGTCATTGTAAAGGGGTTTAAGCTAGCCCAGTAGTCTCGGTGGTTGGCCCTCTGGGCCTTTCTGTATACTGTGCCAGCCCAGGTAAATTCTCCTATCAAGAATCCCTGCTCCTGCAGCTCCTCTGAATAGATTACGCGCCGATGCAATATATATGTAACATATATTGCATCTTGATACAAGTGATCATGAGGTTCCAATAGACAAGCAGGGTCACGTACAAAAAGGTTCGAGTTACACCTTAATTAATTACTATATTAGGCATGTCCATGATCCATGCAAGTGAAGAAGTACTTGAAGGTATTCGTAAAGCTTGACTTTACAGCTTCCATGTGACAGCTGTGGTTCCAAATTTCAAGGGTTGAGACTACTTATCACGTGGTTGACAGTTTACAGTGCTAGAACAGATTGATTGATTATCTTGATCTGACCTTAGAAAAGCCCGGCTGGCCACCACTATAAAATTCTCTTTCGTGATCATGTTTGATTTGGGATAAAAAGATGAAGCCGCCAAAGATTTTTTTTCGTACAATTATTATTTTTGCTTTTGTATTCCGTTTGTCAGGTAAGTATGATAGAACAACTGGATGGTGGGATATCAATTGTTCATGACCTAGGCTTATTGACCATAGAAAACAAATGGCATACTGTGTCTTTGTATTCTGTACTATATACTTTCATCATGTTTTAGTTGAAATTAAGCTTAAACGCAATAATAGTTTCCTATGTGGGGACAACTATTCACTGAATATGGTGATCTTAAGTTCAAATATTCATTCACCACAAAAGTAAGTAGAGATCGGCAAAGAAAGTTTCAAAGATTTGATATTTGGGGGACGGATTTCGTATAATAATAATATTTATTTTTTTAATTTAATTTAATAAAAATATATAGTATAAAATATTTATCATTAGGTATTTTTTTAATTTAAGACATAATAATATTATTAATAAGTTATTGACTTAGAGATATACTTTAATGATAGTTTTTAACAAAGGACGTCACGAATTATAAATAATAAGTTTCTCCTTAAAACTCAAAAATTATAACATTCAATGTTTTCTTCAAGTTACATTTGTAAAGAAAATAGAAAGAACATAGATGAAAATTGATGGAAGAGGAATTTTTCCTTATTACAAAAGCCAACAACCTAAGGCCCAAAATAATAGAGCAACAATTAGCCCATACGACATGGTATGTGTACTGCGAAGATTGGAGGTCCGTAAAAGGAACTGACATCCATATTTTATCAGGTAAAGAAGCTGACGTAAGAAACTATGATTATTCTCTGTTTACTAACTGACAGACGGAAAGCGAAAAGAAAGAAAAAAAAGAGGTAAGGGGTTGACTCAACCGTCTTGAGGGAGACCAATTCTGACAACACCACCTTTAATAAAAGGTGGATGTGACAGAAACAGTTGAAAGGACAATACGGCCTAGAAAATAATAATGTCAAAGCCCAACAAAGCCCCTGGCCCAGACGATGAACAGGAGATATAAATAAAGAAAGAGGAGAAGGAAAAGACACGTAAATTCTCTTTCAAACTTTCTCTCTGATAACAAAAACCAGAAAAATAAAAAGATATTAGAAAATGGTGACTAACAATGGCATCGGAAAAATCCCCATACGGAGAGGACTCTGAGTTTTAGCATGTTATTTTGCCTGCAGAGAAGGAAAGGAGATTTTGGACCTTTCAACCCATCCAAGTACTGACTTTAAGTCTAGCTCTCTCGAACTTTTGGCCCAATGGATTTCTGTGATAAGCTGGTTAAAAATGACTCCATCAAAAATAAATAATTATTTGAAAAGCTCAAGAAAAATAAAAATAAACCATACACATTATGAGTTTTATTATTAAATATATATCAGAAGAAAAAAAATTGTCTAAAACCTTTGAATTTAATTTTTCTTTTCTTTTTTTGTTTACAAATTGTCAAGATTCAAACTAAATCTTAAAATTTAATAAACATGTAATTTCAGATAGTTAAGGGACCTAAATATTGTTTTTTGCAAAAACTATATATAAAGGGACTAAATAGGGGTTTTAAAAATTTTGGAGGCTGAAATCTTAATTTTTGTGAAAACCGTGTAAAGAACACCAAGACAAAGGCAGGTTTCGGGGACCACTATTTGTACTTTGTAACGATGGTCCAACTGCAAAGGTTGGTAAACGTTATTGCTCAATTCAAATATTCCATGGAGGGTGAGAGTTCCTTTGATAACACTCAAATCACAGTCAAGGGAGTTTTCAATTCAAATTTTAGGCTTTTTAAAATTTTATTATAATAAAATAATTACAATATAATCTCTCTTTTCTTTCTATCAAATCATTACTTTTTTTTATAATAAATATAAAAAATTCATTCAAATCGATCTTTTTTTATTTTTTTTTACCAATTTTAATATTTTAAAATTTTAACCTTCACAAAATTTAACGCTCAAATACAATTTAATGAGGTGTTTGTTTGTCAAAATTTTAAAGAATATTCTCGAAATTTTGGGAATCTTTACTTTATTGAAATTTATTGGAGTTTGTGAAAAGTGAAATGTGTATATGTAAAAGTTAAAAAATTTAAGTGTGTTTATTTTACTGAAAATTTTTATGTCTCAAAATATTAAAAAAATAAACGATACCTAAATCTGTCGACAACGATGAACATCTCGTTCTGCCCTTTATTTAGAAAAAAAAAAAAAAATAAAATATTCATTGATCCATGTGTGGAGAAAGCCATACACGGTGCATTAATTTCTCTATGTAGCACATTGAAGCAAATTGCTTTAGATGCACGCTAGGAATATTCCACACGGTGCTTTATTATGACTTGAATGAGCTGTCGGCGTGTGAATCTAAATGCTTTGGCATGATCTGAAGTTGATCTATTTTTGACATTAAAGTCCACGAATCTTTCTTTACCATCCCAATAACAATCGCTAGAATTGCAGATACATTCATCATTCACGGATCTCATATCTCTTCGCACGGAGCCAGATAATTAACAATGTGAATTTTGTGACTGAGAGAGAGAGAGAGACGTAAGGCGATTCAGCGATAGGGAACTGAAAGGGCACTAAAGCCGCCCATCCAAAGCACGTGCATTGCCTTCACAAAAATGGGATGGCATTGGCATTACATTGTGCTTGCTTACGTTTAGATGCAAAAGAGTTAGTAGTTTTGGACTGAAAATAATATTGGTCCCATAATTTAAGATTGTTAAGTAATTGTTTTTTCTTGTTTATATAGTTATCTTGCCAAGAAAGGCCAAAAAAAGAAGAGGCGAATTAGTAACTCTTGCTTGTTGGGTTATGGTTCTCTTTCTTCAATGTTTGGGAAACAGAAAGTGTGAAATGGTAACCAAAATATAACTTCTCTGATTTGTGCGGCGAGAGAACGCAGAAGTTGTTTACAGATTCATACTTAGACACCCAAAGTCCAAGTTGTCTTTAGTTGGTAAAACATTGCTTTAATAGATACTGCTTGAAGTTCGGTCTCTTAAGCTGCTACCTCACTTGAAGAAAGGTGAGACATCTGAACAACCGTCTGCTTGTTATTGCGTGCAGATCATATTACCAAATTTACGGTACAGATTTCATAGTACAGTTCAAAGAATAGACAGTTAATCATTATACCTTATAAAACTGTTCATTCTGTGAGCTTATTAAATACAATACTAAATAGTATATGATTAACTTATTTTATATATTTCTCTTTACATTACAATCTATATTAATAAGAAAAAATAATTGTAAATAATCCGTTTAATTTTTGCAAAAATTAAAATGTATAATTCATAAAGAGAATATATAAATCATACATTAGATGTTATAGGACTCACACGATTTGATAATTAAAATAAATAATATTAAATATTTCAAGACTCACACATATTTTTCTCTATTTCAATTGTAATCTCTAATTCCCGGAAGAATCTCAATTCTAAAGCTATAGTCAATCAAGCCAAAATATTTCGTTTACCGGGAAGTAGAGATTTTACGTCGTGGCCATTTCGTATGATCCAAAGAATTTGTCCCTATCCTTGCCAGCTGCCTCGATCTTGTCTAATTTGGGCCTATTGACACGTGGTTTTTTTTTTTTGGTGTGACAAGGGATAACTTCTCAACCCTTAATTTTGTGTTAAAATTTATTGGTGTATGGGAAGAAAATTGATAGGTCTAAGTTCCAGATCAAAGGTCGCAGTCCAGATGGATCAATAAGACATGAACTTCCTCGTAAAAGTATCTATAATTTGAGATGACCTGGAATTTTGTCTTCAAGTTAGAAAAAAATGGTATATGTGTACCCTGTGTTTCTGAGAGATTGAACAGACCAATTGTCAGATTATATATATATAAAAAAAGAACAGACCAATTGTCAATGGTTCTCTGTGTCTTCTTGACCATTTGAACCGCGTGAAACAATCCAGTTTGTCAACGACGCCAATCCCGCACAATCACGGTTCACGCGCAAATTATCAACTCGGCTTCCGATCGATGACGCTTCCGTGAGGGAGTTCCCCAGCTTCTCCAGAGTCTTGTTTCACGTTTGGAGGCATATGTATCACGTTCTTTTGTCCAGAAGGATACCTGTAAGCCCGGTACGAGGTCGTGACAACTGACAACTGACTTTGATCCCAAACATTGTACCTACGGACACTGCTTCATCCCACTCTGGTACCTGCCACCTGGAATCAAAGAATAAGACGTGAGAGATGACGTAGGCCATGCCCATGGAAGGCATGTGCGTCTAAACGTGATTGGACGTGATCTTGATTTTGGACCTCCATTCAAAAAAATCGTTTTATCTTTAGTTAATATTCGTTAATTACTTACCCGTACGAGGAATAGGATAGTTCTATGGTTGGCGGATTTATATAATTTTTGCTTCAAATTAAAAAATCCTATGATGTACTCAATCGATAAAATTTTTAATGAAAATTTTCATTAAAAGTAATTAAGTATAGTACGTTTTATGACAAGGTGTAATAATATACATGCAACCTTAATCGCTAATTGTTTTTTCTTTAAATGAATCAATATTTTTTTTGTCTGTCCATATATATGACCTAAATCAGCAATATAAAAAGAAGTAATATGACTCATAAATTATTGGCAAATCAATGTTTAAATCCAGTAAAATTATTTACAGAGGTAAAAATAATAATTTAATTAACTGGATACAAAGGAAAAATATAAAAACTTTTTTCTTTGTTTATCACACGTAAATATAGATGCAATAACACAAACAAAAAGGAGAAACGAAAGCTCATATTACCCTCCTTGAATTAGTAGGCATTAGTGCTATATATCAACCGGACCTATTAACTGATCAGTGAAACAACAACAAACAGAATTACTGAAGGAAAACGCTTCAAAGTTTCTAGCTGAGAATCCGCAAAAGGGGGACGCAAAGAGTCGACTCCTAAAGTCGAGTTCATTGGCTAATTCAAACTTAAAGACTAAATTGAAACAATATCAGTCGAATTCTTTAGGGGCCACTTAGACTCGCACATCATTAGTCAAATTTTTAAATTTGAG
>CM025851.1:28958876-28985556 GCA_003952965.2 Morella rubra
GAGCTGTCGGCGTGTGAATCTAAATGCTTTGGCATGATCTGAAGTTGATCTATTTTTGACATTAAAGTCCACGAATCTTTCTTTACCATCCCAATAACAATCGCTAGAATTGCAGATACATTCATCATTCACGGATCTCATATCTCTTCGCACGGAGCCAGATAATTAACAATGTGAATTTTGTGACTGAGAGAGAGAGAGAGACGTAAGGCGATTCAGCGATAGGGAACTGAAAGGGCACTAAAGCCGCCCATCCAAAGCACGTGCATTGCCTTCACAAAAATGGGATGGCATTGGCATTACATTGTGCTTGCTTACGTTTAGATGCAAAAGAGTTAGTAGTTTTGGACTGAAAATAATATTGGTCCCATAATTTAAGATTGTTAAGTAATTGTTTTTTCTTGTTTATATAGTTATCTTGCCAAGAAAGGCCAAAAAAAGAAGAGGCGAATTAGTAACTCTTGCTTGTTGGGTTATGGTTCTCTTTCTTCAATGTTTGGGAAACAGAAAGTGTGAAATGGTAACCAAAATATAACTTCTCTGATTTGTGCGGCGAGAGAACGCAGAAGTTGTTTACAGATTCATACTTAGACACCCAAAGTCCAAGTTGTCTTTAGTTGGTAAAACATTGCTTTAATAGATACTGCTTGAAGTTCGGTCTCTTAAGCTGCTACCTCACTTGAAGAAAGGTGAGACATCTGAACAACCGTCTGCTTGTTATTGCGTGCAGATCATATTACCAAATTTACGGTACAGATTTCATAGTACAGTTCAAAGAATAGACAGTTAATCATTATACCTTATAAAACTGTTCATTCTGTGAGCTTATTAAATACAATACTAAATAGTATATGATTAACTTATTTTATATATTTCTCTTTACATTACAATCTATATTAATAAGAAAAAATAATTGTAAATAATCCGTTTAATTTTTGCAAAAATTAAAATGTATAATTCATAAAGAGAATATATAAATCATACATTAGATGTTATAGGACTCACACGATTTGATAATTAAAATAAATAATATTAAATATTTCAAGACTCACACATATTTTTCTCTATTTCAATTGTAATCTCTAATTCCCGGAAGAATCTCAATTCTAAAGCTATAGTCAATCAAGCCAAAATATTTCGTTTACGGGAAGTAGAGATTTTACGTCGTGGCCATTTCGTATGATCCAAAGAATTTGTCCCTATCCTTGCCAAGCTGCCTCGATCTTGTCTAATTTGGGCCTATTGACACGTGGTTTTTTTTTTTTTGGTGTGACAAGGATAACTTCTCAACCCTTAATTTAGTGTTAAAATTTATTGGCGTATGGGAAGAAAATTGATAGGTCTAAGTTCCAGATCAAAGGTCGCAGTCCAGATGGATCAATAAGACATGAACTTCCTCGTAAAAGTATCTATAATTTGAGATGACCTGGAATTTTGTCTTCAAGTTAGAAAAAAATGGTATATGTGTACCCTGTGTTTCTGAAAGATTGAACAGACCAATTGTCAGATTATATATATATAAAAAAAGAACAGACCAATTGTCAATGGTTCTCTGTGTCTTCTTGACCATTTGAACCGCGTGAAACAATCCAATTTGTCAACGACGCCAATCCCGCACAATCACGGTTCACGCGCAAATTATCAACTCGGCTTCCGATCGATGACGCTTCCGTGAGGGAGTTCCCCAGCTTCTCCAGAGTCTTGTTTCACGTTTGGAGGCATATGTATCACGTTCTTTTGTCCAGAAGGATACCTGTAAGCCCGGTACGAGGTCGTGACAACTGACAACTGACTTTGATCCCAAACATTGTACCTACGGACACTGCTTCATCCCACTCTGGTACCTGCCACCTGGAATCAAAGAATAAGACGTGAGAGATGACGTAGGCCATGCCCATGGAAGGCATGTGCGTCTAAACGTGATTGGACGTGATCTTGATTTTGGACCTCCATTCAAAAAAATCGTTTTATCTTTAGTTAATATTCGTTAATTACTTACCCGTACGAGGAATAGGATAGTTCTATGGTTGGCGGATTTATATAATTTTTGCTTCAAATTAAAAAATCCTATGATGTACTCAATCGATAAAATTTTTAATGAAAATTTTCATTAAAAGTAATTAAGTATAGTACGTTTTATGACAAGGTGTAATAATATACATGCAACCTTAATCGCTAATTGTTTTTTCTTTAAATGAATCAATATTTTTTTTGTCTGTCCATATATATGACCTAAATCAGCAATATAAAAAGAAGTAATATGACTCATAAATTATTGGCAAATCAATGTTTAAATCCAGTAAAATTATTTACAGAGGTAAAAATAATAATTTAATTAACTGGATACAAAGGAAAAATATAAAAACTTTTTTCTTTGTTTATCACACGTAAATATAGATGCAATAACACAAACAAAAAGGAGAAACAAAAGCTCATATTACCCTCCTTGAATTAGTAGGCATTAGTGCTATATATCAACCGGACCTATTAACTGATCAGTGAAACAACAACAAACAGAATTACTGAAGGAAAACGCTTCAAAGTTTCTAGCTGAGAATCCGCAAAAGGGGGACGCAAAGAGTCGACTCCTAAAGTCGAGTTCATTGGCTAATTCAAACTTAAAGACTAAATTGAAACAATATCAGTCGAATTCTTTAGGGGCCACTTAGACTCGCACATCATTAGTCAAATTTTTAAATTTGAGGGGAGCACTACATTGACTCACTTGACATTGGGCCCCCTAGCTTTGAGAACGAAAGACTTTTTACATTTGATGGAATTGTATTTAGTGCCGGTGACCAAGTATTTGATTTACTTGTTGCTGAGAATATGTCGTCCGTTCGAGTCTCTGAGATTTGTTGTTGAGCATTCAGTTCGATTTGGTATATTTTTCAATTAAACCATGTACGTTCGAGCCTCTATACAAAATCTAAGTGCAACGAATTTCTTAATTTTATAGAAAAAAAATAGAAGAAGTTATCAACCTATTGTATTATAAATTTATTTATATTATTAATTTTAAATCAAATGAAAAAAATATAATTATTTGTGATTTTCATTTTATTTTGTAATAATTAATGACGTAAATCACACGCGAAAGATGTGTCACTATGTTAAAGCGTTAAAATTTTGCCTAGTGAGCCCCACTTTCTGTTCTATTCTTGGTGTCACAATCATAGTATTTGTTCTTTCCGAATTTGTTTCTTTCTCGAGAATAGTTACAAGAAAAAAAAAGAAGAAGAAAATTCTAGATTTACGATGAGACTTAGATTGTAATTTAAATATACAAGCAATATTTTTTTTGGATAACGAAAAAGTTTGTAAATAAATACACAGAAGGGAAAAAATTTATACTCTAACTCGCTATTAAATATATATACACGAGTAAACTCTTCACTTCCCAACCCCGTCTGCCTTATAAATTACAAGTATAATCTCGTTGCGATTGGAATACAGGACGTCTTAATTTACAGGGGTAACTTCTTGATTAGGCGTGTGGAATTTACAAAGCAATATTGATAAATATGGTGCGCACAAATATAGTTGGAGGGGACCTAGCTAGAGTCCTGTTATTCTGTCGTTATGCACGGGCCATTATCATAGGGTCATGGTCAGAACAGCTCTTTAACCTTTTAATTAAGGTAAATGGTACCCTGCCTTAAAAAACAAAAATAGTAAAAGGTAAAAGGTGAAAAGTACCGCATCCCTCAGGGAAATCCACATCACATCAAAGCAGCTCTCTAACACGTTGCCAACGTGTGCTCCTGAGTCGTAAGACCGTACGATAAGGTCAATTAAACAAAACAAAAAAAGTTAGAGGAAAAAATAAAAGATAAAAAGGATAAAGGAAACCGATCAGGTCTGAAGAAACCTATCTCTGCAATCAGACCGGTTTAACCGATGTTTGAGTATTAAAATTCTAGAGATTCAAGTCGATAAAAAATTAAGATAAAAAATATTTGAATTAATTTTTTATATTTATTATAATATAAAGTGATGACTTGATAGTAAAAAAGATAATATTTTATAATTATTATATTAGGTAAAAATGTTGAGGTGTCCAAAATTTTGGCTGACAAACACTAATGTTTATGTAAATACATGAGTTAGATAATTTTGGAGAAGCTTATTGTGTTACATGAGTTAGAACTTTAAATTCTTTTTCTTAATTTTAAATTACTTGAAAAAGGGAAACAAAATTATTAAGAATAAATACACTTTTTGTCTATAGATTATTGAGGTTTTGACACTTCGCACTTTGAATTATAGATTTAGTACATTTCATCACTCAAGTACTAATTTTATACATTTTGCAATCCCCACCTTTAATTTCGATAGAAATTAATATTTTAGTTCGATAATAAGACGATTTTACCCTCATAAGCGAAATATCAATATTTTCTCATATTAACTTGAGGCAAGTACCGTAGTTCATAGACGAATTATCACGAAATCAATAAGTATTTTTGATGTAATGTTTCAATATCTGAATAGTTGGTGGGCACAAAATATATTTTTCTAAATTACTAAATATACAGTAAAAAAAATTCACCTGCCGTTCTAGGTCATGATTGATTTATTCAGTTTTTGAAATTAACAAATACCTCTAGAATTGTAATGATTTGAGCAAACAAATGACGAGGACGTGAGAATTTTAGCAGCCAGATCTTTCACTCTTTACTTCTTTCAAACGTTAGGCCTTCTAATCATGAAACATGCTCAAAGATGTACCTCTCCTAATATTATAACAATAGGTTTGTACTTATGTGAAGAAGAGATGCATCTAATCATGATCTTCATAAACGAAAAACTAAAGAAATCTTTTTCGTAATGTAGAACTATGCCCCACATCAAGTACAATTATATAGTTGAGTTGCACCAACTATATAAATGTTTTTGTTAACAAAAAAAAAAAAAAAACTATATGAATGTTTTCAGGTCCCTCAATACGTTTTGTCTTCATGTTGATTTTGGAAATCAAAATACATGGGAAAATTATAAATTTTGGAGTGCCAAAATTTCAGGTTTAATTAAAAAAACTACAAAATAATCTCTCTCTATTAAATAATTCTTTTTCATTATAATATTTATCAAATCTTCTCTCTCTTCACTTTTTCATCAAATCTCATAAATTGTCTTCATTTTTTCACCAACTCTCATATTCCAAAATTTTAACCACTTCAAATTTTTTACAATCAAACACCACCTATTGTATGGAAGACATATATAGGATAAATACCACCTATGTATCAAAAACATATATATATATATATATATATATCCTAGATCACAACGAATAACTATTTTTTTTTTAAAATAAAAGACAATTTGAGATACTCCTGTACACTACTGTACCGAAACAAAATTCACTTAAAATTACTACAGAACACACGGCGCAACTCGCATGGTAAAACATGGCCGGCCACTGCCCAATCAATGTTCTAGAACACACCTTCGTATGGGTGCATTCAACTGTTAGTTGTTTATCACGTGTTTTTTGATACCGGCCAAATAGGAAAAATGGCCCCAAGATTAATAGCCTTTCCTAGGTGGGCTTCTATTGCTCAGAATTAACTCCTCGTTTCTTCAGAAGACAAATATATCTCATTTTCTTGTAATTCCTACTTCTCATTCTCATTGCTGCTTTCCATTCGCTTTAATTCTCAGTTACCTTGCCAAATACACTAACTAGATCAAGAGCAACAAAGAGAAGGAAATGGAGGAGATCATGTCTCCCTCTTCTTCATCTTCGCTTGTTTCCTTTTGTCGTGATGCCTCTCCCTCCCTTCAACAACGGCTCCAGCTCATACTTCAGAGCCGGCCTGAATGGTGGGTCTACTCCATCTTCTGGCAAACATCCAAAGACAGCAATGGGTGTTCTGTTTTATCGTGGGGTGATGGTCATTTCCGCGGCACCAGGGACTTCGTCTCCAAAGCGAACAACATAGTCAATTACCAACCAAAACATGGTTTCAGTTTGGACAAAAAGGTGTGCAAAGGAGCCCATGCTCTTTTTTTGGGGGACATGGATGAAGACAGACCAGGGGATGGCCATGTCACCGACTCGGAATGGTTTTACTCTGTGTCAGTGACACGATCATTCGCTCTAAGTGATGGTGTTCTCGGGCGCGCATATAGTTGTGGGGCTTACATCTGGTTGACAGGTGATCAGGAGCTTCAATACTACGAGTGTGAGAGAGTCAAAGAAGCTCGTATGCATGGGCTTCAGACTTTGGTTTTTGTTTCAACTTCTCAGGGCGTGGTTGAACTTGGTTCTTCGGATGTGATCAAAGAAGAGTGGGGTTTGGTGCAACTGGTGAAGTCGCTTTTTGTTGCCGAAAATACTAGCTCTCTGGTCTCAAAGCAAGGAAGTCAAGAGGGTCACGTACCCATTGCAAAACTGGATTTTACTTTGCTCGATATTGGAATGTTTTCACGAGCTCAAGAAGACTGCACCTTACCAGAGAAACAATCAGAAGGTGTTGCAATTAAAGAAGGGACCGGCCTTGGCCTTTCTTCATCTGACTCGGGACCTTCTGATTCTGATGGCCATTTTGTCTCTGAAAATACTCAGGATCTGAGGCTGAAGAAACGAGGGAGAAAGCCAATGACGGGGCTTGAATCTCCTGTAAACCACGTCGAAGCAGAGAGGCAGCGCCGAGAGAGGCTTAACCAACGGTTTTACGCGCTGCGGTCGGCGGTTCCTAATGTCTCAAAGATGGACAAGGCATCTTTACTATCTGATGCAGTCATATATATCAACGATCTCAAGTCCAAAATTGTTGAATTGGAGGCCAAACTTAAAGCACAAACCCAGAGATCAGAAAGTAGATCAGTTGAGAATAGCATTTACAAGGATGAAATCATAACTCCCCTAGCTGATCATAAAAGGCCTTCATCAAGTTGTACTGCAACTACGATGGAAGTTGAGGTGAGGACTGTTGGATCAGAAGCCTTGATCCGAGTACAATGCCCGGACGTGAACTACCCATATGCAAGATTGCTGAATGCGCTTAGAGACCTTGAGTTTCAAATTCACCACGCAAGCATAACAAGCGTAAAGGAGTGGATTCTTCAAGACGTTGTGGTTAAAATTCCTGACGGATTCGAAAGTGGGGACGCCATGAGAACAGCTATTCTTCGAAGAATGCTGAATAATTAGTTTCTATAACTGTTGCCCGGGATTAATAGGTCATTGTAGTTACCGGTGCCTTCCTCTAATAGTATGTTTTGATTTTCTAATAGCACGTCGAAGATATAGCGCCAATACGTAATTGTACTACAATTAGGTAAATATATCGAGTGAGTAGATGTGTCTATTTGGTTTGATCTCTCTTAGCTGCATAGGATTACATGTGTTTCGGGTAGTTTAAAAATATTGCTGCTATAAGTGGAATTTTTTTTGAGTATTGGAAAAAGAATATGTGATGTTGTATTTCCCAAGTTGGTGTCACTCACATGGTTATGACCCTTATGTTTCTTTTGGTCCCCTTATACTATAATGCAAGTGTTATATGAATTTTCCTTAATATCTAATATGTGAGTTATTCATGGCAAATCTATAATTTTGAATTACGTTTTGTTCTTAATTAAATATATTGTCTTGGAAATATATTTTGATATACTGGCATGTGCTGTTGAGATTAACCATATTATTGTGTTTTCTGTTTGGCATCCTCCGTGTCAAAAAGGGGGAGAATAAGATTATAGCTACTTTTTTCTGTTGAAATAATTTGTGGAGCCATTGAAAGGGGGAGTAATGTTTTGTGGTTATTTGACTTGTTTATATATATGGAGAATGAGATATTGATATTGGAGACTTGGTTGATATATTGATGTTAAATAGCACTAAATGTTAGGGGAGTTACCTCCTATTTTAGTTGTTTATAACTATTTATCTCAGGGGGAGACATATCTCAACTACATTGAGATTATACCTGCTGCTTGTAATTTTGTATTTTTAACTAACACTATTTCTAATGGGTCGTTTAGATTGATGTTTGTGATAAGTTTTTTTTTTTTTGCAGGTACTTATATCTCAGATTGTATTCCTTTAGCCTGAGATTTTTCATACGTTTTGAGTCTCTATGTAAAATATCTCCTGTGGTGGTGATCAACACGTTTCATTATCTTTTTGTTTATAGGCTAGAGTAAGTTTTGTCATGAAGGAAGCCAAAGGGGGAGATTGTAAAAACCGTTTGTCATTTTCGTGAAAAACCCATAGGGGCATTTTTGTCTAGTTTGATTTTTCTAGATGGAAAAAGAAAAGTTAGATTTTCTGTTACTCTTCACGCGCATGAGTGTTTTAACAGAAAAATGGGTCTTCATCATTTTGCGAGAAATCTGCCCGTTAGAAGGATATATCGAACAGTTTCTTTTTTGCTTCTCCATTCCCTTCAAGATCGTCCTCTCTAAGAAATGTGCTGATAGTTCTTGCTCCGTTTGTTCTTGTAGAAAGCTTGGGTTTGCTGTAAAAGAGTTTGCAGATCAGATCTGAAAGAGAGTTTGGTTCATTGATCACTTACATCGATTTGTTCGTTGATTGAGGCTTTCAAAGGTTTTGAAAGAGAGATTGCTGAAGGTTCTAGCTTTTGGCCTTGATTGCACAAGGTTTGTGCATTAAGATCAAGAGTTGTTCCAGATTGAGGTTTCTGTTTGAACTTAGAGTTTCTATGTCCTTTTTGCGATTCAGTTTGGTAAATCAGATTTGATTCAAAGTGTTTTTGATAGGCTAGGTTAGTCGCTTCAATAGATCACCTTGTAATCAATTGGAAACTAGTGGATTTGAATGACCTATGGGCCCGGAGAGTTTTTCTCCTTAAGGACGTTCCTTAGGGAGTTTCTCTTCGTAACCATTCTCGGTGTTACATGTCTATTATTGTTCTTAATTTGTTTTGTTTATTCTCTTACTAACCAAGTTTGTTCTTTGAATTGTGAGTTTATATTCTTGAGCCTTGACAACCTTCATTCACAGATCTGGTTGGTAAGTTACGAATTAAGATTCTGGTTATTGTTAACATTGTTCAATTGATAGTGTTTCAATTGATTTTGTGAATATGAAAATTACTGTTTCTGTGAGTTGAAGTTACTTCGGAGTTACTTGCAGTTTCTTTGGACTCCTCTGTTTTACAGATTGTGTTTTCTGTTTTGTATTGATTTGTATCTTATTATTTCGTTGGTCATTTTAGTATCTTGACATATTGTAAAACAATGTTATTGATTTGTTTGTTCAGAGAATAAGTTTTTATTTTAAAAATTAGTTAATTGATAATTTTTTAAATATACCTATTCACCCCCTCTAGGTATTTTCCCCATAGTTGGGTCTAAATTAGTTTGTTCAAGAACAATTTCTTTAAAACCATTCGTAATATAGTAATTGTTTGGTTATTTATTTATTGAAGGAGAAGTTTTTAGGTGTGAGAAGACCGATTATTTCTCTTATGGGTTTTTCAATCTTGAGGAAGAACTCGCAAGGTTTGTAAGTTATTCACTCATTTTTTTGGAAAAATTTGTTTAAAACCATTCTTAATTTAGTTGTCTTGTTATTTATTTTGTGAAGGAGAAGTTTTTTGGTGCAAGAAGACGGTTTATTTTGCTTTATGTTCAAGTGTATTGATAACATTGATGTTACATTATGGGAAATTGGTAGTTTAATCCTTGGGTTTTCCCCCTTTAGCGGTTCGATCCTTAGGAAATAAACCTAAC
Source organism: Morella rubra (assembly GCA_003952965.2). NCBI lineage: Eukaryota > Viridiplantae > Streptophyta > Magnoliopsida > Fagales > Myricaceae > Morella > Morella rubra. The sequence goes on from CM025851.1 coordinate 28,968,582, forward strand.
AAATTACTCCCTAAACTACCATCATTTGACAAAACCATCCTTCCGTCAGGGTTCCGTGTGATTTTTTAACAGGAGAACCACGTCAGCTGCCAACTAAGGTGGTCTGTGAAACGACACCGTGCGACGCCTGTAGATTGCAGCCCAAAATGGTGTCGTTTTGCTTAGGTTAAATCCACCCTGTTTTAGTCGCAGACAATACGCACTTTTTTGAATTTGCCCATTTCGTTCAACGTCACTTTGAGCCTTTCCTTCTTTAGAATTTACCCATTTCTCTTCAGAACCCTAAGCCCCCATTAGAGAAGAGCTCTTCGTGGTACATCTGAGAATTCCAGCCAGAGTTGTGAACTCGAAGCCTCTATTAGACAATCTCCAGAGGAAGCGGCTTCGCATACCTGGGATAATGTCTGAGAAAAGGTAATCGTTTCTCATTTCGTGGATTTCACAATGTATGAGAAAATTATTCGGTGTATTGTGAAAGTATGAAAGGGAGAGCTGGACTCTCGGGCTCTCCTTCAGACGCGGTAGTGAGTAGTGCCTAGTGGCCTTACGGGCTTTCCTTAAAAATGGGCAAGCACTGTGTGCCAGTTTTGTACTGACATGTTCTTTATTTTCTAATAGACAACGGTGATTAATTTAGTTGTTATTCCATTTTGTATGTTCAAATGGCAATGTTGAATTTGCTCTTCAAATATTCCAACTGCATGTTTCCGCAAGCCTCTGCAAATTGCAATACCTTTTTCAGTACGTCAAGAATTTTATATTTTAGAATGAAGTCTTGTATTTTACATGAGCTCCAAAACATAGCAAACATTACACAGGTAACCATGCTCATAGCAAACATTCAATATGAACATGTATGCAACAGTCATAAGAAAGAAGAAGCATAATTAGCAAATGGAAAAGTTACTTCTATAACTTTTTAAGGAATTTGTTCACTCTTGCTTATTAGCTATAGAAACGCATTTGCTTTCCTTTGGGCTCTGTTTGTTCCCTTCCTTGCGATCCCAATCAAGTACTCATAGACTCCGAATTGAAATGCTGCCAATATGAAAGACGAAATTGATTTTAGATCCTGTTAAGCCTTTCTCTGTAACTAAATTTGATGCTAAATTTGTAGAGTATAATAATGAAGTGGGTCATGTACATGGTTCTCCAGCTCATTGATCTAGTTAGATGTGTCTTTTTATATATGACCCATTATACAGTTTAACTGTTTTTTGTACCTCCTTCTTAGCATATATGTTTTGGTTACCATCTTCTGTTGTCTTTTTTTTTAAAAAAAATTTAATTTTGATGAGGTTTGAAGCCTGATATCTACAGGGGTTGTTGTATGTCATGATTGTTTTGGTTCCTTCTTACATATTTGGATTTTACAGCTATAATCGGTATTCTGTCACTGAAACAAAGAAACAAATAAACTCTAATAGCACATGATTTCTACCATAAAACAGAAATGACAATTGCACATAATGGAAACAAGTTACCTGTGATTGGGATGACACTTGGGACCTATGTTTTGTAGAGCCCTTGTGGCTGGCATGTTAGGTTAGTAAATCAGCAAAAATACTGTCTAGAGACCATAACACAAAGGAACCAAGTGCTTTAGATGGGGTCTTTATGTGCAATAAAGTGACAAGGAGTCTTTGGTATTCAATGGGGTCTATGATATTGAAGCAATAGCATTGAAGACAATATGTTATTCAGTACTTTGAGTAATGGTTGGTTTACTAGTTGTTTTCCCATCCTTTCAGCACGGTTTCGCCATGTTCTGTAAAGATGAGTAAGCAAGTTCTTATCACAAGGTGCAACTGTGGATTGACAGCTCCGCTTAAGACCTCATGGACGGACACCAATCCAGGAAAGACGTTTCTTCGGGTGTGCGAAGTACGATGGGAAAGCGGTACATTCCTTATATCAACTAAGTAGTTCATTTATATATGTAAGACTTACGTACGAATCTTCCATCACTTGCAGGATCAGTGTGGATTCTTTGAATGGCTTGATCCTCGCACGTGCTCCCGTGGGATGGAAGTGGGACCCCATTTAATGAAGAAAAACAAGGCCTTGCAATCTGAGTTGGATATGCAGAAGCAAACTGTGAAGGTGCTGAAGGTCATGCTTGGAGCGTCTTGGGTTGCCCTTGTAGTTATGGGTGTACTCTTGTTTAGTACACCGAAGTGATGTGTTGGGAAATGTTTGTCTATTTTGCCATCATACTGCCTCTTTTGTTGGGAATGTAAATGGTAGGATTTAGAAGTACTGGAAAATGTAAACTTTTGGAGTACTGCTGTATTGATGTTAGTTATACATCATCTTCTCTTGTCGTAATTTCAGGAAGGCAATTTTAGTGCCACTTTCGTAATGTATTGGTATCTTGGTTTTTGGTTGTGATATTTTAGGACGAAATTGGTATGTTGGTTGGTTAGTGCCAAATTGGTATATTGAGAAGACAATATGCAGTAAAACAGATACCAATTCTGAACTTAATACCAATTCTGCAACTAAGGAAATTCTATAACTAATACCAATTCTACAACTAAGGACTAAAATCCTGCGGCATTTCTCAGCTTATCAAAATTCTACAACTAATATCAATTAAAAACCTGCAGTAATTCTACAACTAAGGACTAAACTTCTGCAGCAATTTTGATCTTATATAAATTCTGCAAATTACAGCAAGTATGGCTGCAACTCAGTCAAAATTACAGCACAAAAATTCTGCTGCAACTCACTCAAATTACAGCAAAGGTACAACGAAAATTCTGCTGTAACTCACTCAAAACTTTGCTGCAACTCACTCAAAACTCTACTACAACTCAGTCAAAATTACAGCACCATAAATTCTGCAGCAACTCACTCAAAACTTTGCTGCAACTCACTCAAAACTCTACTGCAACTCAGTCAAACTCACTCAAAATTACAGCAAATGTACAACGAAAATTCTGCTGCAATTACTACAAAAAGATTTTGCTACAATAACAAATCAATACCATGTCAAAATTCTGCATCAAAGATCTTCAAATTATACCAACTTCCATAAAGCTATTAATAAAGAAGCAAGTTCAACTATATCCAAATTTCACATAATTTACATAACTATCAATGATATGCTAGAAACCAGAACACTACAAAGCTATTCATCAAAAAACATGAACTCCCATATTGCAAGTTATAATATGCCAAAATTCTGCCCTGCTCCTGGCTACTAATGGCAAGTCAAAATGACTTTTATAATTCTCCATCCAGGTTCACTCTGGGCCTCCAGTACCCAGATCTTAGGGGTCTTGGACATCTTGGAGGTCTCGGACAGCTTCCTCTTCAGCATCATGTAGCAAAAACAAAAACTAATAAATACAATAAAATAGTACATAGGTATTCATCAAAAAAATACCAAAGCTGGACTTCTATCCAAAACTATTATGTCTTACCCTGCCTCTTCCTCTACCACGTCCTCTCCCCCTTCCTCTCCACCCTCTCCCCCTGCCTCTACCTCCATTTTGTCCCACTGTTGATGGGTCCTAAAGTTCCAAATTTAAAAGTTAGCATATCAAAAATACCAAGGCCAGCTGATATGAACTAATTAACTCCAAAACTCACCGTGCTTGCTGCCTTTCCACTATCGGGGACCCTTTTCGTTTTTTTTCTTCCACACCTTTTTATTAGGGTTCTCTGGTTAAGGGCAAGACCGTGCATTATGACCTTGGACGCCACAATTTCCACAATTGACCACATATCCACTATGACTAATCTTGTAAGCAGTTGCTGGTTCATCGGGTTCCTTCCTTCTCGCTTTTCTTGGTCTCCTGGCTGAATCCTCACAAATGGGGGTAGTATCACAGTAGGTGAGTCCTTTGGCCACGCCTCAGGTCCTGGCATGGCATGAAGGCCTTCCTCATAAGCCAATACATATGTTGCCAAACGGTAGCAGTTGGCCACATATTCTTTAGGTTTGTATCTACTGAAATAAATAACAGAGCAAGCATGGATGCATGGAATTCCAGAAAGCTGCCATTTACCATAAGAGCACGTACATCCAGCCAAATCCACAACTCTTCGTGGTCCATACAGGTGATCAACTTCAAACTCTAGCCCGCTTTGCCATTGGCATACACAAATACGAGCGTCGTTCTTGATCTTCTCCAACTTCTCGAATATTTATGGACACAATGCATTGGGAGTTTTTTGGAGTGCTGCCATAGCTCCTGCCCTTTTTTTGTGGAATCGGTTCAGCAATTGTCGGCGAATCATGTCGAGCATTGAAACAACCGGATTGTCACGGGCATCCTTTATCCACGCATTGAACGTTTCGGCCATGTTTTTCAAAGCATATCGTTTTGCATCTATGCCGAATTGCTAGACAAAGAGCCAGGTCATCTCTTAAGCTCTTTATGCATAGCGGACACATAGCTCGATAGACTTCAATTATAGATTCAAATTAATCCGGTTGCTGAACAGCAGCACCCACAAAGCGTCCTTATATATTGTTCCCCTTAATCTTTTTGATTTTATGTTTTGTGTGTATATGAGATGGGCAAACATATGAGCATGCTCCTGCATCCAAGCCTCAACAACAGTTAAAAGACCAAAGAGCCGGGGTCAATCTCTCCAAGCTCTTTATGCATAGTCGGACACATGAGCTCGATAGACTTCATTATAGATTCAAAATTAATCCGGTTTGCTGAACACGCAGCACCCCACAAAGCGTCCTTATATATCTTCCCCTTAAATCCCTTTGGCTTCATGTTCATGTGTGTATATGACGATGGCAACACCTATGAGCCATGTTAGGAATACTCCTCTGCAAAGAAAGTCCCAAGCCCTATAAAAACAACAAACAAGTTAAAAGTTAAGTGATATGGGTTCACATCCAACTACCAAAGTTATTCAAATTAGAAAGAATCAATATTTACCTTTTGCCGGTCACTCATGAAGGTCCAACTGTGGTCGTCAATAGACCCAATATCACCCAAAAGTAATCCTAAAAACCAACTCCATGAGTCTCGAGTCTCCGCCTCCACAGCTGCGTATGCAATAGGGAACATATCGTCTTTCCCGTTTACTTCGATAGCACAAAGGAGTTGGCCTCCAAATTGGCCCTTCAAGTGACATCCATCTGCACAGATAATGGGGCGACAATGCTTAAAACCAGCCTTGCACGCCGATAGGCATATGTAAAGCCTCTTAAAGTGATCCCTAGATTTTATAAGAACCACACTGGTGCCCAGGTTCCACTTCTCCAATGCAAGAGCATATTGGCCTGTGTATCCTGACCTAATCAGCCTGATTCCCATGTACCATCAGGCATGCTAGCCTCTTAGCTCTGTAACAACGGTGTAGCGGCACATCAATGCCAAAGTCTCTACGAACCTGACCCTTCATTACAGAGACAGGCCAACTAGGCTGATCTCTAAAATTAGGGAGATACTGATGCGCCAGAAATTCCACATTACATTTTCGGTTCTCATACTGCGCTCCGCATGTATGCTCCTTAATTAAAGACTTGATCTGAATACCCTTGTACTTTCTCATCTTTAAGGCAAAGATATAGAAGTCACAATCCTCTATCACGCAACATGCTGAAAGTCTAATCTTATCATTCTTCAAGAGCAAATACTCAAAATGATTTTGAACTGCGTATCTCCTCAAAGCCTTCCGTAAGACCTTTGTTGTTGCAAAGATTTGCCCATTCTCAAGGACTACATCTCCGGGTGCCTCCAAGTTGTCATTGAACTTTGTAAAAGTCTTTTTTGGTGGGATCTCACCTCGCTCAGCTCCAGCTACACTTTGCAGGTCATCATTCTCCTTATATTCAGATTCAACACTAATACCATCACCATCCTCCCACCCTGGTGTATTCTGAAACGTCCCACACCAGTCCAACACTAGACTGTGTATCTTCATCAGCAACATCTAGACATTCTTGATCTTCATTGGCATCTACATAATCAGCCTCTGCATCATTGAACTCACTCATATCAGTGTCATATTCAGAACCCTTTCCACCCTCCCTCAGATTTTCCTCCTCCTCGTTATCAGTATTTCCCCTTCCCAACAAGTCTTTATGGTCCCCACAAACATCCTCTCTATTTTCCTCACACACATCCTCTCTGTTTTCCCCATAAATATCCTCTCTATTTTCCTCACGCATATCCTCTCTATTTTCCCCATAAATATCCTCTCTATTTTCCCCATACACATCCTCTCTATTTTCGCCACAAATATCATCTTCTAAATCACAATCCCTATATGATGGCCCAACGTCCTCAAGTGTTAGTTGGGGTTCTACATCATCAACTAATTCCGCCTCATCAACGGTATGATCCACATAAATGTTTAGGACCGTTCTCTTCTCAACTCGGGATCTATTGATCATACTAATCACATCCTTGTCAGTCTTAAAAGTCCTAACAACAAGCCAATCCTCATTTTCAAATGTGTACCACAAGTCACCTGGTTGCGTATACCCAAGCTCCATCACCGCATAGCCAATTTCACCTACTAAGATGTAATCGGCGTCCATCCAGCCCATGTCCTCCACGTTGCCTCCTATGTAAAGTTAACCCCGACCTCCAAGAAATTGGCCTCCATGATGGATAACTATCTTCAACACACCTACACATCAACAAAAAAAATTTAGGTTTGTATCATATATTTTAGAAGAAGAACAACATTATTAAAATTTAGTAACACAGATCCTGAGTAACTTAAGACTAAAAAAAAACATTATTAAACCAAAGCATTATTAACTTAAGACTATAGTATAACAGGTCTACTAATTAATTAATAAAATTAGACTATAGTATAACAGGTCTAATAATTAATTTAGTAACTTAAGACTCAAAAAAATATTATTAAAAATGATTCAATCATTGACTCTGTAATTGTGGTATTCGAACAACGACTCGACATTTCCACCAAAGGTACTTACCAATTATGTAGCATTAAACACACACCAAGACTTTATACTAAACAATTGACCGTGGGACCACTTAATTAAAAAACTCACTAACGAAACAAAAGGGAAATTGAATAGCAAGTTTTAAAACCCACGGATGTGTTGCCTTTAAACTAGGACCACTCAAATTTGTTACCTTTAGTGGCATGTGCATTCATATATAATGTCAAAACCTAGGGACCTACAGTTATTATATGAGACAAATTTGAATCTCAACACAGCGAAACAAACACCCACAAACCAAGCCCACCAAAAGTCAGCATTGAGAGTTTGCACTAAAGGACACTAAAGCATACATCCAACAGAGTCAATAAATGCAACTTTTCATGCTTGTCAAACAAAACACAAACAAACCGACAACACCCACAATACCGAAACACCAAGACCCCAATCAAGATAAACGAGATGAGAAATGGATCCCTACCTTTTTCCATTTCTTTTTGTCATCCAAGTACACCTCTGCGTCGCTAACTTCGAAGATTCAAGCAGACCCAGTTGGATTTTTGCACAATACGAGTGTCCCTACCTTTTTGCACAAATTTTTCCCCAAAATTCCAATGGATATTCCTCTAAACTGTCAAAATGGTGAGGAAAGTGATGGATATCGAAACCGAACTTGGATTCTCTAATCTAGGGTTTAGATTGACACTACACTTAAGGAAATTGTAGTTAATATGGTGAAAATGAATGGGGAAAAGAATGGCCAACACTTAGAAAAATATCGATCGAATTCTCTCTAGCCTTTTTTTCCTTGCACGACGATGTTTGATTAAACTGAAGAAACTAATGTTCTAAACGACGGTGTTTATCTTCGTACGCAATGTTTTTTTGCCGTTTCTTTCTTAAAAGCAAACAGTTACAATTTTCACGGCACTTTTTATTTCCCTTGATGTTGTCTGAACCTCCAACACGTAGACAAAAAGGCACGACATGGTTTTAAAACCCATGGACATAATGGATTGCTGCCTTAGCTTATGCAGTGCCACGTGTAAAAATTGCCAGCGTGGAAAGTTTCCTCATTACAAAATCACACTGAACCTGACGGAAGGATGATTTTGTCAAATGATGGTAGTTTGGGGAGTAATTTGTTAGGGTTTATTTCTTAAGGATCGAACCGCTAAAGGGGGAAAAACCCAGGGATTAAACTGCCAATTTCCCTTACATTATAGATTTGGGTTTGGTTGGTTATTTTGTGATTTTCTTGTAGCAAACTGTGAACATCGTAGTTCAGTTAGAACAAAGCTTTCAAGTCCCTACAGTAGGCCATGTGCATCTTTCAAGATACAAATGCACTTTTTCTTTCTTTCATGTTTTCTTTCGGCTAAGCAAAAAGAGTTGAGTTTTGGGTCTTAAAAGCTGGTTGTTGCAGTATTTATGAATAAAGAGATGTAGCCTTGGTATTCTTGGTGGTTTTGGCTTGAAGTTCTTGGAAGTTCCCTTGCACTATGGAGCTGCAGAGTTGAGGGAAGAGGAGATTCAGACAACTGTGTGTTAGATAGGCGTTAAAGAAGAGAATTAGTATTAGGGTCATTATTTGGAGGCTTTTACCGTGTGTTCTTGAAAACAAAAAAGGTCTCTTATTTGAAGAGAAAAAACAAATTTCTGTGGGGACTTTAAGGGCTGGCAATAAATCACCTAAACGGGCTCTGTTTTGGTTGTTTTGAAGCGCTGGCTGTTATGGGGTTAAAAGATTTTTTTTAAAAAACTTTGTTACCGACTAGTTGTAGGAAACAAAAGATGCCTTTCTTCTGGAAGATCTGAAAAAGTCTTTTTTGCCTTTAGCTAAAGCATCAAATCTTAATCTAAATCAATTTCTTGGGCTGGGCTCAATTCTACTAGATTTAGGGATCTTATTTTCACCTCTCAAAGCCTTGATAACTTGCTCAAAATGTCCTCTGAATTTTCAGATGTATGGCCACCTCCTCTGAATTTTGGGTATGTGGGTTTTGTAGGAGTTGTGATTTCCTTTGTGCCTTGTTGGTTTAAAATATGTGTCGGAATGTTGATTGTGTGGAATGCTTATTGCTTTAGTGGGTAGAGATTTTCTTTATAGAATGCATATTGGTGTATGGGTCTAGTTTGTTTTATTCTCTTTAGTTGTGTACGTGGTTTTCAGATTGGCGATGCAAGTAAAGGGATGCGTCTCCAACCAAATGACTTATGTTTTCTACTTTTACTAGTATAGATTGTTTTTTTTGTCTTCCCTTCGAAAATGTATTAACTCTTGCATTTTGATTTGCAAGTGATTTTCTAAAATAGTAAGTGCTCGATGGTTTTCTTCTCCCCCACCGTCAGTGGGGAAGGATATGTTGATTTACTTATATATTATTGGGTTAAATACACTTTGTCCCCTTATCTTTGGGTTCATTTACACTTTACACCCCGATGTATTATTTTTGACACATTGGACCCCTTAACTTACACATTTTTTCACTTTGGACCCCGTACCCAAATTGCCCGTTAATTTAGACGATTCTGTCAAAACGTGAGGTGCAATGTGTACATCTGCCCAAAGATAAGGGGGACAGTGTGTACATACTCCAAAAGATAAGGGGGGCAATGTGTAAAAATTTTGACGGAATCCGTCTAAATTAATGGGCAATTTGGGTGCGGGTCCAAAGTGAAAAAATGTGTAAGTTAAGAGGTGTAATGTATCAAAAATAATACATCGGGGTGCAAAGTGTAAATGACCCCAAAGATAAGGGAGGCAAAGTGTATTCAACCCTATATTATTTTTGGCTTTCTAATATAGGTAGATAATTGCTAATTAAGCTCCAATTATATCTAATACTACTTTGGTATGTATAATGTTAAAGAAACTTTGACTTAAGAGTTTAACATGTAGAGAACTTCAGTTTAGTTAATAGTTTGAAAAAGAGATGTATAAAGTAAGATTCTTATAGAAGCGACACTAGGTCTCACAAAAGGTGGTGTGGGAGGTATGCTTACCCAAGAATGAAGGGGGATTGAGTTTGACCAAATTATGATCTAACAAGAATACATAATGTGATCTTGGTTGCTTGTTTTCATGTTTTATTTAGATTGAAGAATCATGCTATCAAATACATAATATGATCTAACCACTACAAGAAAATACACTTTGGGTGTCAAAAAATTGTCACCCAAAGTGCATATTTAGTCACCAAAAGTTTTGGGTGACAAAACTGAGTTGTCACCTAAAGTCTGTCAGCAAAGTTTTTATGTGACAATTTTTATTTTTTCTCACACAAGAACGTTTGAACGAAAAAATTAAAGGTTCGAACGGTTTTGATGTTATATACGTTCGCATGGATCATTTGTGAAAAAAGTTAAAATTCGACATAGAACAACCGTTTGCACAGGCTATATGGAGTTCGGACGAGAATTCTTTTGTCAAACCTATTGTGACAACATTTACATTTGTCACAAAAGGTTAACTTTTTCGTCACTATAGGTGACTGTTTTATGACATTTTTGTCATGAAAGGATAACTTTTTCTAACAATTTTGTTTTCGTCACTACAGGTGACTTTTTGTTATGTTTATTTTTGTTTTCATAGGATGACTCTTTGTGGTGACTTTTTCTGAGGAATTATTTTTACCATTTGAAATTGCTTTTCTGGCATTTAAAGTATGGTTTAGGTTTAGTTTAAATAATGACTATAAATTCAACAAAGAAAGGCGTAAAGATTTTATCGTTAACAAAAGAAAATGAAATATATTGCATAGAAATTATTCAAAATACAAAGAAACAAAACATTACTATACCTAATTAAAAATAAATAAAAAAAAACACATTATTCCTGATCTAAATCCCTTCAACAGATGAAATTAGGTCACTTCTTGGGCTGCTCCATATACTGTGCCATATTCTGTCTTTGCTTAATCATATATTTTTATCCTGAAATTCAATTATACACCAATGTTAAATCTGAAACCTACAAGCAAGAAAAATAATATAAAATTAACAAAGTCTCCACTAGTACTGTACTAGATTATGGAATTATGATAAAAAAAAAAAAAAGAATTGTACTTGAATGACATTTGAAATTTCAAATCACAAAAGATTATAAGGCAGCTTTGAGGTGAGTTGACTCTCACATTGCTGTTTTAGCTTAGTCAAAATACTCCTCTCATGCTCATCATTAGCACTTTTGTCAAAAAGAAGCCGTCGGGCAAGCTTCTTCCTGTCAGTAATCATGCAACATAATTACTCATATATGACTTGTCGCTTCTAAAGTATATGAACTAATCAACAATATGTGTTCAATTGTTGAAATGATTGGTCTAATGAAAGCAATAAATTGGAGGGATTAATAAGAGTCTATATATAACCAAAGAATTGAGCAAACTGGTCTTTTTTGATGATAAACAAATCAATCATCAATAGGATTTCATAAAAAGAAAAATAGAAAAAAAAAAAGACCAAGGCAACCAATCAGCTGAAAATAGGTCTAGGTACCTGTAGAATTCCGCAAACAGGTCTTTGTCGCTTTTATGAGCAAGCAGCTTCACTACCTGCAGGCAACAAGTTATGAAGTTACAAATATGTCTATTAGAAGTCAGTGAATAGCTCATCAGGAGTAAAGGAGACCTTTTCAATGGTTTCTTCAATGGCTTCATGACTCAGTTTCTCACTTCCACCTTTCTTGAAAATGTTATCACAAAAGGTGGCAAGTAAGGAAGACACGTTTTATCACATCAATTGAACCATGTTGAAGTGCGCTGATAAGTCATATCTAATGAGCATGGCAACTGTGAACCACCAGGAAAAAAGATACAACGGTATAGTCCCCCAATCTATCGATAAAAACGTGACTAAAGAAAAGGAAAAGCAACGAATTAATAAATACAACAGAAACTTCATTAATATCCACACTCCAACCACCCATGGAAGAATCCTTACTACTGACAATTTGAGGAGGAGGGGAGTGTACGTGCTTGATTGGTGCTATCTTTGCAAAAGAGACGGGGAGTCTGTTGAGCATATCTTGTTGCACTGCGTGGTTGCTAGAGATTTGTGGTCCTTAGTGCTCTTTGTTTTGGACTACGATTGGGTGATGCCTAGGAAGGTAGCTGATGTTTTGTTGTACTGGAAAATAGATTTTCAAGACCCTCGGGCCTTAGCTATTTGGAGAGTGATCCCTGCTTGTATTTGGTGGACTTTATGGAGAGAGAGAAATGGGAGATGTTTTGAGGGTGTGGCTATGTCCATGGAGGGTTTGAGGGGAAATTTTTTGCAGTCCTTGTTTTTGTGGGTGAATGCTTTGTTGGGCTCTCCCTTTTCGGAGTTTTATGATTTCATTAGTTTTCGCTTGTTTGGTCTAGAGGTCTCAATATAGTCTTTTGTACTATTTCTTCTTTTTTCTTTTCTCTTAATAAAATTGCCTTACTTATAAAAAAAAAAAATATCCACACTCTAGCCAACATGAATAAATGAATTTGTAAATAGTTAAAATAACAGTTTTCATATTCAATATATTTCTTTAGTACTTGTCATGAACTGGCTACATGATCTTAAAGCTATTGATCCTTAATTTCTTCCGCAGTAAAATAGAGATTCCTATTTGCAGTAGAATTTTAGAGAGAAGCTACTTGTTCAAGAAAGCAGAGCATTCAGAGCCCTGCTAAATGATTGAAGGAAACATCAACAACAATGTTTTGCACAAGACATTTGACAAGTTTAACTTGCGAACAAAGAGTTTGATTCTCAAATTACCAAACCATATAACCAATGGAAGGATAATCTTAGATGTACTGAACCAGAAAAAAAAACAATAATTCACTTAAAAATCAAACAAGAAATTGTTTAGATATCATTAAAAGAGCAAATTACAGATATACAATGACCTGCAAGCAAGACTCCTACATTAATGAACTCAATGAACCCCTCTAACATAAATAAACAATAAGCATTTGACCACAAATGGAAGTCAAATCTAGATAATCAATAAGCATTCCACCGAGCTTTGTACCATATGACATAAGGTGGAGAAGGCTTTTTCATTTCAGGGCACCTCTTCTTCTTCTTCTTCTCTTCCTTGTCTTGCTCCTTGTCTATCAAAGATTGGCCAACGATGGAGAAATTCTGCACAAAGCACAAGATAGGCACCAATCATACCAAGCCCAATAAAATTTCTATCTGTTAGGGAATTAGAGGACAAAAATGGCACAAAACTTCAGATTCAATTTCTTCTTAAAGAATTAAAAACGAGAAAAAAAAAGAACACGTATAATACAAGAAAAATCCTGGACCCAAACACTTTCATCCAGATTCCTCTAACATCAAACCAAACAACAACAGTTGCAATCTTTCATTGTTGTCTAAGCAACCAAAATACAAGAAAAATCCCGGACCTAAAAAAAATAAGAATAAGAACAATAACAAGAAGGTCAAGAAAGCGAACCACTGTGGGTTGAACTCCTTCAACTTCTGTAATTTTTTCCACTCCGTCGAGAAAGGGAATCATTGTAGCAAATTAGCCAAATTATTCGCCGTATCAAAACCCTAACAAAACACAAAAATGAAATGTTAGTAAAAGAAAGAATTAAATCGTAAAAAATAAGGACAAAAATGAGAAATCGTGAAGTGAAAGAGAAGAAAGCGTTGTTCGTGGAGAGTTTTGGCCAAAATTGGAATTGAAGAGCGAGGCTCGGTGGATTGGAGAACTATCCATGGCGCCAGAAGCAAAGAGAGGAGTTGAAAGTGACAGTGGAGGTATGAGAAAGAGCAAGAGAGAGAGGGGGATGAGAGAGAGAAGTGATAGAGGAGAGGGATGAGAGACACTGAACAAAAGCGAGAGCAGAGAAAGCGAGAATGTGAGCAGGAGAGAGAATTTGGAGGGGGAAGTCATGTGAAACTGAAGAGTTTAATTTGCTTTGAACTGGTCCGAACGTTATTTAAACGTGCAAACGGGTTGTTTTGGTGACGGGGGTTAAGTTTATCACCAAGCTTAAATGTCCCAACACATTGCTTCAACGTGTGAATGGTTTTTGTCTTCGTGAGAAATGATGTTCGTCACCTTTTGATGATGAAATTCAAGTTTGACACCCAACTAAAGCGTGTGAACGCATTCGGTGATGTCCGGACAGTTTTGTTGGCCATTACTTGCCTTCAGTGACGAATTTGTTATTTTTGTCATAAAAAAGGTTATTTTTATTGACGAATTTTACTTTGACACTTAAAAAGTTGTCACCTAAAACTAAATTTCTTGTAGTGAACCTGATGTATTGGGCTTGTACAAAATATGCGTCATGAATATATATGTTTGTATTAAGAACTGTATCTAAATTATGTGTTTTCATCTCAAGTCATGATATAAATCTAAATCAAAGTTCCTAAATATGATAGAGAGATATTTTATAATCTTGTTTTATAATTTAAAGAGAAGATGGTAGTCATCCAATTACAGTCTACTCTAGAGTTGGGTTCACCAAGTGATGTTGAGGTTTTCAGTTAGGTCTTTGGGACCAAATATGGCTATGTTAGGGGTTTGGGTCATTTGGTGAAGTCTATCACTGCGTCCTCTTCAACATCAGTATAGAGAGAGCACACTTGCTCGTGAATTAGAGGCTGCTAGATCGATAATAGAAGAGATGAGGTCAAGGCTGAGGGATTATGATGAGTTAAAAATCAAACAATCGGAAATGGAGGATATATTTCAACACCAACAAGAGCAACAAGAGGAGGCATAAAGGCAAATGCAAGAGCAACTTTAGAGGACTAGACACAGGTTTCACAAAGAGATTCGTGGGGTTTCGTAATTAGTTGTGAGGTTTCTTTTCTATTTTTAGTTTTGTTAGTGATTTTTGACCTACGTAGACCTTTGGTATCATTTCTATTTATTGGACTTGTGTAGAATAGTGATACTTGTTTTAGGTTTTGGACTTGTGAAGAATAGGGATACTTCTTTTAGGCATAGGACTTTGTGTAAAATGTTGTAGTTTTTCTATTTCACATTACATTTGTCAATTGAGATCACTACAAAAAAAAGGACCTATAGCAGCGATTTTTTAGCCGCGATCTCGACCGCTGCTATAGCTCCGTCGCCATAGTCTATCGCGGCGGTTCGGGTGACCGCTGGTGAAGACCTCGAGTCTATAGCAGCGGTCGAAACCGCCGCTATAGACCGAGCGCAATTGCGCTGTTTTGGCACTAAAGGTCTGTAGCGCGGTCACAAACCGCCCTATAGACCTAATATGACCGCCGCTATAGGTCTATAGCGGCGGTCAGGTTCCACCTATAGCCGCGGTCAGTGACCGCTGCTATAGGTTTGCAGTTTTTTTTTTTTTGGTATGTGCCAGCATTTTTAAAACGCCACTAATTTTTTCCTATATTTTCCTATACATGCTTTTTTAATTGGTAATACAAATTTATTTTAATAATCATAATTCATTGGATGTAAAAATTAAAAAACAAGGATAATAAAACAAAATATACTTCATCATTGATTAATAATATTTTACAACAAACACAAGAATCTCTACAAGTAATCTAAAAAGTAACAAATTTCTAATATAAAATAACAATAAGCAAAGACCAACTAAAATATTCAAATACAACACAATAAGCAAGGACCAATTAAAATCTTCCTCCTTTGACATATCAACATCCTCTATCTTGAATTCTGTAATAGAAAATAAATAGCACATGAGAAATAGAAATAAACAAAAGATTTATATAAACAAAATATCTACTTGTATAAAAGGCTATAAGCAACTCTAGATAAAACGGGTCAAAAAAATGACCTAATAGGCTAAGAAGAAGATACTAGTCAAAGAAAATTTGGAAGCCTAATAATTGCAGCAAACTTACAATAGAGGACAACATAGATTGTCCAAACAGTCTGGTATCCATCTTTCGTCAACAATATGTATTTGCTCCACATAGAATATCAATTTTCAGTTTTAGCAAGAACAACACATTGTTACACATAGACAAGTGAACACAAAAACACTACTTAGAAAAACACCTCCAAGAAATCATGGTGGAACTTCTTGTCTGGAGGTCTCAACAGGTGATCTCCCTCCAATGCTACTCATCATATAGCTTATTTTTTTCCTGGAAATTCTATACCTCTATTTAGAAGTCACTGCAACCCCCATCTCTTATGCCTTCAATGTGTTTTCTGTAAGGTTCCTGTCATATCTCTCTGACCTATTGCACTTCCTCTCAAACTCAAAAGTAGAGTCCTGCAAAACGAGGAAATACTAAAAGGAAAAACCACATCACCACCCAATCATTTCTTGTTCAATCAATGGTTGCCTTATAAGTAGAAATATTATGATTTTTACATTGAAAGAAAAAACTATCTCATGGAATTGAAGAGTCAAAGAAGATTTATCCACACTGACCAAATCTCTGGAATAAACACTGACCAAATCTCTGGAATAAACACTGAATTGAAGAGTCAAAGAAGATTTATCCACACTTCACGGAAGTTTAGCATATCTCTTGCAACAAATACCGTTAAATTTACATTAGCAAATGGCGTTGGGAAATTAATATCCAATGGAAAAGAATAGAAGTTCTGATCACTAGAAAACTAACATCCTGATTACAGTAAACCAGCATGTCCTTTTCGCATGCATCATGTATTCATCATTTATCAAACACTTCATTAAATGATTTTAGACCAGAACTCTCAGTGGAAAGGCAAGGAAATTTTCGCAAATGAAAGAATGCAACTGAACTTAACTCACTTAAGCCTTTTTCCCAATTCCATATAAAATAAAGCAATGGAAAAAAAAAGTCTTGAATGAAAAGGCCAAAACGACATTATCAACTTCATCAACACCTTTCTTTGAGTTCTGTATCATGATTAGTCAAAGTATCCGGATGGAGTTAAGAATAATTACATACCTCCTCCTTGGCAGCAACTAATTCAGCATCCCTAGTACTTAGCTTCCGGGCTTGGGAAGAGACCTCAGATTCCAGCTGACCTGCACAATAAGAAGACAATTAATATTCATTTATTATCTACTAGAATTCTAATGGAAGTTCAACAAGAGATGCGAATGTACTTCTCATTTTAGCTGCTTC
>CM025851.1:28998044-29102357 GCA_003952965.2 Morella rubra
TGAGTAGTGCCTTATAATTCAAAGCTTATTTCTATACTTTTATGTGTCACAGATGACATATAAAAGATCGGCTAAGAAAGGAAACGATCTCGCGAAGTTGACACTAACCGGTTTGTGTGATGCTGAAGCAGAGGATCTTTATAATGACAGATTTTCTACCTTGACTCCACTGGTAGAAAGGGAAGTTGCTCTAGAAGAATTGTCTCATACTTTAGTTCCTCAATTTTTCCTTTCTCGTAAATGGAACTCTCTCTTAGTTAATTTAACTGTACCATCTGCCCAACTAGTGAGAGAATTCTATTCCAATATCCATGATATCAATGATTCTCATAGTTTTTCAGTGTTCATTCGCGGTCAAACTTCCATATCACTCCTGATCTTTTGTCTGCTGTGTTGTTGTTTCCTAGGGTAGAACACCCATGTTTCCCCTATTCGGCTACAACTTGTCCTTCTTTGGACACAATGACTAGCCTTCTAGCCAAAAGACCTCTCCTTTTTGATGGTAAAGGGTTCTCAGCTGTTGCATTCACAGCTGAAGTCATGTTGGTTAGCAGAATTTTAGGAACTAATATACTTCTTGCTCAAAAGCTTTCTGCTTTATCCCTGACAGAGCCAAGTTTCTTTATGCTTTCATGCACAATGACTCTATAGACTTAGGTTCTGTTATGTGTGCTCATATCATCAAATGTTATCATTCTCGCAAGACTGGTCTGTATTTGCCCTATGCATGTGCTATTCAAAAACTAATCATCACGTTAGAAGTTCCTTATCCTTCTTCTTTTCCTAAAATGGATACTTCTGCAAAGATAGGGCTGAGTACTTTGACACAAATCATCTCACACAAGAAGAAAGCCAAATCTGCCTCTCCTTCTCCTATGCCTACTCCTGGTCCTTCATCTGTGACTGATAACAAATATCTGATGGAATGTATGAAACTTCTTCTTGAGCAATCCTTATCCATGGTGACAGACATATCACTCCTCAAAGCTGATTCTCAGCTTACCCGTACTGAAGTGTTGCAGATGCAAGGCTCTCAAGCTAAGCTTCTTCAAGCTATGGATCGGTTGATCCTTGAGAATGATCTCTTGACTGCATCCAATATTGTTCTTCAAGCTGAGTCTTCTAAGAATAGAGCTGATATCCAATGGATTCGTCAGTATCTTGGTCAAGAGGAGGCTGACGATGCTGCTGCCCCGTCATCTGCTGTTCCTTCCTCGTCACAGCCTCAGCCCTCTGCCACTGAATATTTCTCCTCTGATGAGGACAATCATGAGGGTTTGAGTGACTTGGATTGACTCCTTTGTCTATTTCATGACAAAAAGGGGGAGTAGTGGTATTATTGGTATTAGTGTGGATGCTGGTTTGAAGAGCTGCTGTTATGAACTTGAGGGGGAGTTGACGCTGCTATTTTTTTTAGTTTTGCTTCATGCTATGTTATGTTATATTTTGCTAACTCTGTTATTGATGTTAGGGGGAGTTTGAACTCTTATGTGCTTTGTTAAGACTTGCTTAATGGTTTTCTGGAATATCTATGTTCTTATTCATACGGTTTTAGTTTAAAATTGCAATCACCTGCTGCTAGCTAGTCTAGGTTGCTGTTTTTTTTAAGGTTCTGGTATATTCTATATTTGATATCTGATATTGCATTTTTCCTTGGTCTCTAATGAGTATCTAATCAGTTGGGAGTTGCAATATATCTTGTATATGATCATCTGTTTTCAGATTGGATTATCTTGAGTATATTGATCACGGTTGAGTTGAGTGTTTTTTTTTCAGGTACTCAATCCATTAATCAAGTTGCTTAGGGATGTTGTTAGAATTTATCTAGGCTGCTTACTAAACTGTAAATCAAGTTCTGTTTTGGTGATAGCAGATCTTGGATTAGAGTTAGGCTTAGCTTAAGGTTTTGTCATGGAAATTGCCAAAGGGGGAGATTGAAAGTGCTTGTAAATTTGGCATATTTTCCATAGTCAAAACAATTGTTTTATAAATGTATTTTCATTATATAGATTGTATATAGTGACTTGATTAATGTTGGAGGAGGTGGAGCTCAGTGGATCTCATTAGAAGCTGCTAGAAGGTTACTGAACTCAAGAGAATGGTCTGGGAAGCCGTGCTGAGCTGGTGGGAAGATTGTGAGGTGTTTGGGTTAGCCTAGGGTTAGCCTGGCGTAACTGATGCAGTTTAGCGAGAAAACTCTAGAAACTCGCCCAACTAAAAAGCTGACCTGTCTGACCAAAGTACCCTCACTTAAACAGTCTATATGCCTTTCCCAAAAAGAAGAACAGTACGCACCTTTGGAGTTTACGCAGAAAACAGAACACACTCTAGAATATTCCTCTCTCCAACGAAAAACCCATTTCTCTCTCTGCTGAACCTGATCTGATCGCATTTGGTGTGAGAGTTCTTGAACTTCCCTCTGGTGGAAGATTCTGAAGATTCAAGGCTACTGAACGTTGGGTCTGCTATTCCCATTTCGGTTGGTGTTGATAGTGAAGTTGAATCTTGAAGAAAGGTGTTCTTGGTGGCTGAGCAGTTTCTGAGAAAAGATTCAGAAGGTCGACGAGTTCGTTGACGTCCATAGTTGCTGATCGGAGTTGCTATCGAAGACTCGGGTGCTGGGCACCGTCCTAAGAAAGGAGTTCTTGGGAAACTTTACGGAAAGATTGGGGATCGGGGAAATGAAAAGGAATTTCATGATTGATCACCATCGTGTAAAGTTGTCAAGCAATTAGTGGACTGATTGGTGTTTAAAACACCCGGAGTGTTTTTGTCACTTGGGGAAATCCACCTCAAGTGATTTTCACTTCGTTACCAAAAATTTCTGGTGTTGAGTCAATTCTTCTCTTATCTTGTTCTTTATGCTACTAACCGTTTTCTTGTTGAGCATTTGCAGATCTAAAAAGAATTGGTAACGTGAAATTGGCAAGCTTTTTGATTGCTGGATTTGTGACCGAATACTTGCTGGTTAACTAGTTTAGAGTTGTTGATATTATTGCTGAATAGTTAGTCTTTGTATTGCTAGTTTTTCAGAGTTAATCTTGTCTTGAATAATTGCTGGAAAATCTCTTTACATTGAGTTTGCCTTGCTGAAATTTGCGTAGGTTATTCTTGTGATAGTCTTATTGAAGGTGCAGATATTAGCTAGCTGAAAAATCATTATTGTGTGGATTATATTCTTGCTGACTATATTTCATTGTTGCATCTTGATAGTTGATTGTTAACAAGGTTATCTTGATTTTTTTGTGAAGAGATTGCTGCTGTAATTGTTCTCTATTGGTTTGGTTATCAAAGCTGTATCAGTCTTAATTTGTTAAGCTTTGGTTGCTGTTAAGTGCTTTATTCATACTGTTAGAATAGGTTTTAATATTGAAATTGTATTGGTGCTGTTGATATTGTTTTTCTGTAGTTTCTTAAAAAGGGTGTTATTAGTTTTTAAATACCTATTCACCCCCCTCTAGGTATATTCTCGGGTCTAAACGTAGTTTCATAAATGTCTGGGAGGCAGCTTCCCAGCCCTCTTTTGTTTCTCCTGAATGCATTACATGCCTTATGAGTATGGAAATGATGTACATATACTCAAACTAGTTATATAAATGAGATAGTCATACTTTAATTCACAAAGTTTTGTCTGGAAACAAGTTGTCAAGTATTTTAACTGTTTTCTTCTCCTATTCAATTTACGGAAGCCATCTTTCTAAAGAAGCACAAAGAGAAAGCGAAGACACATTTGTTGGATGAAAGTATTTGCATCACAAGATCTTTACCATAGTTAAAAGAAGATAAATTCTACTCATTTTGAAATGTTTGACTCATACATGCTCATGTTTCAGGTCGGAAAGATCCCCCTTAACAGTTTCCACAGAAGCTCTGAGCCGAGCTACTTCACCACTTGAAGCTGCATCCATCTCCGCAATCTTCGACTCTTTTTCTGCGACTAGCACCTAGGAACATATCTCCAATACTTGGTCAAGTTAGTATGGGGAAATCTAGGATATCCATCCGAATGAGGTGAAAGAATATCCAATTGAGGATTTTTTCGAAACGAAGATCTAAAAGATAGCAATGGCAATTTTCCTTAATAAGAAAGCAATGATTGATTCCCTCACACACACTCCCACAAAGTGCTATCTTAACTATGTAAGTGTTGCATCTCAAAAATTTAACAAGAAAGTCAAGGAACAAAAAAACAACCATGACCTCATCCTCCAGCCAGTTCTAATGCGGAGAGAGGGACCCCTTGTGCTAGAAAAGAAAATAATGCAACACACATGCTTATCTTTTACTTCTGAAACAAGTCAATAGCAGAAAGAACCTCATATGAATAACTCTTACCTGTAGTGAAGAGATAGCCGAGAACGAGAGAGTGGCTCTGTTAGTCTCTGTTTTTTCCAACCAGCGAGAGAGGGCGAGAGAGAGCGAGAGGCTAAGGGGGAATTTGGGAGGGAGAATCTGGGGCTGGGCGGGAAAGGGGGAATTTTTTTTTTTTCTAAGCGGGAGAGGGGGAATTTGGCTTCGGGAAAGGAAAGAAAATGGGGTGTTCCCGGGAAAGAAAATGGGGGTTTATAGCGGCGGTCAGTAACCGCCGCTAAAAGTACCATTTTTAACGGCGTTTTTCAACGAATGCTGTTAAAGGTGGGTCTATAGCGACGGTTAGTGACCGCCGCTATAAAGATCGCCACTAAAGATACCACTTTTAGCGGCGTTTTTAAATACACGCTGCTAAAAGGGGGTCTATAGCGACGGTCATGACCGCCGCTAAAAAACCACCGCTATAGACTCCCTTTAGCAGCGTTTATTTAAAAACGCCGCTAAAAACACACTTTAGCGGCGGTTTTAGAGACTGCCGCTAAAAAGACCGCCGCTATAGACCTTTTTTTTTGTAGTGGATGTTTATTATTTGAAGTGATATTTGAGAGTGTTTTCACAGCTAGTTTGGTATTGTGGTATACTAATTATGGGGATATAAATGTATTAGATTTCAAATTTCTCCAAATATGAACTTTGTTCGAACAGTTATAGAAAGATAATTGTTAGTGACGAATTTCTTCCGATTGTATTTGTAAGAACTAGTTGCCCAAAGTTGAAGAAATATGATCAATGATCGATGCATCTAACTTGAACCATAACGTGCTACGTGATCATTTAGTTGGATTCTTTTCTTTCTTGACTTATGTAAGATGGGGGAGTGCATCCATAATCGTCCAAAGAGATCAAACCTTTGTCACCCTGACCTTTTCTAGTTTTGTATTCAAGTACGTCAGAGAATCAGGGTCTTATTTGTGTATTTGTGGCACGTGATTTTTCTTTGTATATGCTGAAATTTTGGGTTTTGTTTCATTCGGTTGACTGGTTTTGTGGACCTGTAGTCAACATCCGGGCTAGGCCTAGATGCTCAAATATCTATGCCATAAAAACATTCATAGAAGGCTTGAAACTTAAAGTAGGCCGGGACTAAAGTTAAAAGTCGGGGTGTGTGATCAGCCCATCTACCGCTACCCTCCCGGGCCCGTTCTATTGTTG
Source organism: Morella rubra (assembly GCA_003952965.2). Lineage (NCBI taxonomy): Eukaryota > Viridiplantae > Streptophyta > Magnoliopsida > Fagales > Myricaceae > Morella > Morella rubra. The sequence goes on from CM025851.1 coordinate 29,003,568, forward strand.
AATATAGCCCATTCCATTTTCAAATGCCCTAGTTGGACATAGAGAATAGTTTTTGTCTCAAAAACTCGTCCTCTCGATCTCTAAAGAAAATCTGTTCTTCCTCTCTTAATTGGGTTCTTAGCTCTGTCCGATTCTCTCTTCTGCTTGCAGCATGCGTAGTTCGGAAAAGTGTGAAAAGTAGATTTCAAAGCAAGTCGGATATATAATCGAGGGTAATTATACTATTTTCTCAGAAAATAACTTTTGGAGGAAATAGAATTTTAATCTCTCAGATATTATTATTTCATTACTGTTAGTATTTTATATGAAAATAAAGTTATTATTATTTATTAAATGTTAACGTTTTTTCTGGACGCAAATATAGAATTTTAAAAGCATGTTGAAATCTTGATTATTTTGTTTGGTATCGATTTATATTTACTCTTTTAAATAAGTTCTCTATGATACTATTTCTGTGATTAACTATTATATTGTTTTAAACCCTGAGACGGTACTTACTATTACTTTTGTGCTGTTGGTACCAATTTATTGTTTCTGAGTGCACCCTTGGCGTTCATAGTAGGTTTTAGCGAAGTGTGCAATAGAACATGTACTACGGAGTGGTTATTCTACGTAGGTTTTCCTCAGTACAAACTTGGTGTTTGTTGCTAAGTCTTAGTAAGACAAACTCCATTTTTGGTTGACTTAATCTGCTGAGTAAGTTGTGGCACAACCTTGCCACAAGGGTAATTGCAACTTACTATTAATGCTAAAGAGATTTTTTTTGTAATATTGGTAAATTCATTTTATTTACAAATTTTTGAATTTTTAACCATAGAAAATATTATATTTTTATTTGTTTATTTTATTTTTTACTTATTGAATTGTAAAAATCATTCCGTTAATATTTATCTATTTTCAAATAACTTTGAAAAACGTGCTGTGGATCATGTTTAAATGGCATGTGCACGAGATTAGATGAGAATAAAGTATACGAAACTAAAACTATAGAATGTGATCAAAAGTTTTATTTAGCTTTATGTTTTCAAAACTTGTGAACTAGGTGGGTTTTAATTTTAATCAAATGCATTAAATTTCAATATCCTTTACATTTATTTTAGAGAGAAAAGTAGTCGATCCCCTCTGGGTGATCTGGGGTGCGACAAAGAGAGATCAAGATCGCCTATCAATTTTGTTCTAATTTGATTTGGTTACAAGCAACCACCAGAGACTTATATATTGCTGTCCAAATGCATTTGATCTCGTTCCTCCCAATTCCCAAGTCATTCTTCGCCATGGGAGTTGTAAACGAAATAAATCCATGCAACTTTTAGCAACAGGCCAGTAAGGCATCTGAAGTGTATTTATGTTGGTGGTGTATGGTTAGGTAATCCTTCTGATTCTCTAAGCTTACAGCTAGCACTTGTTAGGTTGTTTCTTTCACCAACCTAGCTGCACGAAAACTAGTCGTGACTTCGGGTAGACAATACCCTCGATCCATTGATACGTACGTCCTATAAATCATGTTACTTTTCCTAGGTCAGCCAACAGCCCACCTTCAAATATTTAAGGTACGTCCATTGTTGAATGGTAAGTCGATTGCACATTGCCCTTGCCATGGAACAAAATTATCCATTTTATTAATTGTACACGCTTTAAAGTTTATACAGTCAAAGTTGGGTGAGAAATAAGGAAATTGCTTTGTCCGAACTCTTTTACTCATTTATACATCGTGACTCATGTTCTAAAGAATTTATTTATGGGGCAGAAGCTTGGCCAAGACACCCATCAGTTAGACCTTGAGGAACAATTATGGACCTTATGGACGTAACTTAAATCAGTGGAAAATCAACAACACAATTGCGCCCTTTACGCCAAATATAAAATATGAAGAAACGGTATAAAGTAATTGACAAGAAAACAGAAAAAATACGGGTTTGTTGGTAGCAAGAAGATTTTAGTCTCTTCCATTAATTGTAGTAGCTAGCTAGTAATAAAATATAATTAGCTAAAAAGTTAGTGAACGTATTACCTAGGAACTTAGATTATCTATATAAATATATATACCAAGCACGTCGGCCGGATTACTCGACATGTGGATCTATTAATTGCATGTTTTCTAGGTTGACTAAAAGCAATTAGGCCAACATGATAGACGTCTACGAAAAGGCAAAATTAAGGGTCCTGCGACTAGAAAGTACTAGCTAGAACCCAAACGTCGAATCAACTAACCTTTGTTGGTTGGGGCGATATTAATTTTAATGGTTACCATCTAATTATGCCTGATTAATCGATTGGAAACCGACATTCGAATATATATCTGATGACTTGGAGTACGTTTTGGCGTGATGGAGCTGAAATAATTAACCTTTGGCTAATCTATCTATCCGAGCGGAAACGTCCTATATTCTCATCAGAAAAGTAAGCCCTGTTATGAACAAATTCTCCATCTAGCTGTAGCGATCATAGGGGTTCCTTCTGACTCGAGGTGAATGATCACTTCGTATATACATACAAGCAGTACTTTTAGGTATTTTTCTCTACCGGTTCTTAGTACTTGCATGTCATAGTATTAATTGCACAACGTCCCCTCTACCTCAGTCCACTAGCATTGTTTGCTCAGAGCCCCTAGGTTAGTTTGGTTCCGGAATTCTTCAAAAGCGACCTAACTCGACTTGGAAGTCTCCCTGCCTAATAAATGTTCCGAGTTGCAATAGCTGAATTGTAGTAAATGCTAGCTGTACACTGGCAGGAAGTGATCATGAGTCTCCTTATATATATAGTGCTTGCTTAACTCTGATCATGCAGCTTCTGATCAGAGCCAGATTTGAGAAATATCGAAGAAAACGCCCATTGGTGCGATGGGTTTGAGTGGAATGCATGCAGCTGTTAAGCGACCTCGGCTACTGTCAAATTGAATGTACTTAATTAAGCAGTACGTACTTAGCCAGTTGCTATAGTTTAATGGAGTGGCGCCCATTAGCTGATCGATAAGTTTCAGGATGATGTATCTATGCATACGCGCATGCATGTAGTTGGTACTGTTTAATGAAATGGCATTAGGTGATCACGACAACACTCGATGTTCATTAATGTAAGTAATCTTGCATTCTAAACGAAAGGGTTCCTCCTAAATTTGACCAGTATTTCACATTAATATATACAACTGTCTATTGCGCCTTGCAGTACTATTCTTCTTTGCAATTTTAACCAGAATTCATAAATGTGAAGCCTCTGATCACGTTTGGGTACGTACCAAGATTCGATGCTTGCTTGATGATTGTTCATATTCCACGAAAAAGAGGAAAACCCATATTAGACAAATCTTTTCCATATGGTTTCTGTCTTGGGGCATATATAACCTTTTAGCCATAGTGTTTATTCTTTCACTAACTCCGTAAAAGGAAAATAATGGTCCTTGATGGTAGAGGAGTTGGTACGTACGTACATAATTGATATATATATAGTTGCATCCAGGAATGAAATTGTTCACATTTGGGGGCAAATTAAGGAAGTTATTATATGATTCATAAGATGGCACTATATTTAGCGTTCAAAGTTGCTGGGATTTATTGTACCCATGCACGCGTCCAACCATCACAAAGTGGCTCTATTACATTTTACTTGCAGACAACAAAACAAAGGGGAAATCGAATTACCTTCGTTTATGACTATTTCACACCTCAAACAATACATGGTAATAAATTCATGGGGCCCAACAGAGACTTCACACTTGGAGGAGAAGTAAATAGCCTGCCAACCTGCAGTGCTTTTTGTTTTTTGTTTTTGTGAATATCCACCTTAATTTCATTGGGTGGAGATTTATGGTTTAACTGATCAAATGCAGAAGAAAGTAGAAAACAGAGGTGTTAACTGCGGCTTGCATTCCTCCATATTTCCTCTAGATCACTAGCAAAGCCCTGTTGCCTTCCTACGACGATTGTTAGATGATCTTTCTTCTTGATCACCTTGACGCGGGCGCGGGGTATTCTTTTCTGCACATTGTAGCTACATTCTACAGGGACAGTGTCATCATATTCACCATGGAATATATTAACGTGGCACTTTATTTGGTCTTGGACTCCATCCATGTAACCTTCGACTTTGCTGGCGGTGCCACAGATAATGTTGTGTAGGGTGTGCCATGCAGCGTTGTGGGTATGTACGAAGAAACCCTCGACCAAGTATGTCCTAATCCTGCACAAGATCAGAGATAGAAGTAATTAGTTTTTATGATAAAGGTAGATACACGTCTCTGTCAGGAAGCTCTTAGAAGAATTGAATTGATTGCCAACAACGACACTAAATGAGAAACCAAATTAATTCAATGTTATAAGATCTGTCCCAATCGGTGGTGAGTCGTACGTGACCCCAGTCTGAACCACGTTTGACTAAGCTGCCCAAATAGTGGGGAAGAAAAAGCAAAATTGTAGATATCTAATCCTTTATATGTCCCTGTCGTGCATGCTTCAATGTGTCTCGTTTTTCCTACTTAAAAATACCATGTCAGGAGGAAGCACATGCGTTGCACTTATTGTGAAAGTAAAATCTTGTGCCTGCATAAACTGATTAGAGATTGGTGGACCCGAGAAAACAACTGTAATTAAGGTGTAGAATAAGGAATTCTTGTGGTTTAGTTTCAGTTGAAGCACCTCAGATTACCCTTAATTTCAAGTAAGATGCTTCTCTCTGTTAATTAATTAGCCAAAAATTCCAGGATTTGAAGGAAGTACTCAATATGCAAAATTTCAAGGTTAGGCCAAAGAAAAAGATCAGCAGAAAGTATGATCGGGAAAGCCAACTACTGTACTGTCATCTCCCCACTATGATCGGTCACCGACCGAACTTTATGCGAACAACCCCATCAATACGAATATGACACTTGTTTCAGCCCATTAGATATACGAACGCTCCCGTCAATATATTTCTCTATGTTAATTACTTCCTATTCCAGTGCACCCTAATGGATCTGGCCCCCACTATAGTCTAAACCGCTTAATTAATTAATACCCAAGCGTGGGCAGTTGTAAGTTACATCTTTCACAGATACTATTTTCTCAGATCCTTCTTTATTAATGCATGATCAGTGTAGCCTGAAAATGCATAACTAACTGATTTAGTGTATGGAATACGTGGTTGACACAATCTAAGATGGTAGATAGAGTTGATCAATTACCTGTTTCTAGTGACAAGTTTGGTGAGAAAGTCCCACAATCTATGGTTCTTGCACAGGACCAGGCACATCGTCCGGGAAATATGCTCGTAGTAGCACGCCATTGCTGCGCCCAATTTAATCGGCGGCCACACAAGCCTCGGAGCCAACTTTTTCATTGTATATAGTGAAGGGTTTGCAATATCCTTTGGCATCGGGTAATATGGCTGCCATGTAACCATAAAAATATATCATATATATTTTCACAAGGGAAAACGATATTCGAGATGCAGATTGATTGAAATCTTGAGGAAGTAGAAGATCGGAGCAATATACAGGAACTTACAGGTGCAAGTAGGGTTAGGGACTTAACGCAGCCAGGGTGCTTCTCTGTGAGTGCAAGAGCCAAGATGCAACCTAAAGAATGTGCCACGATGTGGAAGGATTTAACTTTGTTTGGCTCTAGCACAGACCGTTCTATCATGTCCAAGTGGTCTTTTAGAGTGTAAAGACAGTCAGTTGGCTTCGGACTCCTTCCAAACCCGAGCAGATCAATGGCGAACATGCGATATGTGGATTTTGTAGCACTGGAGAAATTAGGAAATAATGTTTCGGTCCAGAACTTTGAAGTTGAAATGAAGCCATGAATGAACAACACGTCTTCTTGTGCATTATCTGACATCATAAATACACTATAAATACCATATCTACTCTAGGACGAATATTTAAGCTTAATTAAAAAGAATATATATGATTGACAACAAAATAGATATGAAGAAATTATGTTCTACCAGTTTGTTTAGAAATAAAGCTCAATCTATCTATAAGATTGAATAGCTGAACGGCTTTCCTCGGTTTCATACTGAGATGATCAGACTCATATCTACTATACCTACTTGATCTAGTCAAACAGTAGCTATAGATATATACCCGTGTAAAGGCATACTTAAAGATGTTTGTGTTACCACCTTTAGGTCCTTCGGCTCGAACATATAGTGTTTCTTTGCTACTCGAGGTCCAAGAAATGCAAACGTTGCAGTCACAATCGGACCACCTTGGAATGGGATGTAGTTGCTTCCTTCCTACCTTTCTTTGAAGTATTTCAATAACGGGGGAGTTAACCCTGAATACAGAGGGTGGAGAGCCTTGCTTGATCTCCTGATCACAAGATTGTACAAGGGTCTTCTCCAAAAACATGAGCCGTTTAAGCGCCGTGACAATCAAGTTTGAGACCTGAGATACCAAGAAAGGACGCGTGTGGAGGGTGTCTGAGATCTCCTCCAGTTGTAGCTTGCTGGTACTGACGCAAAGAATCTTCGATTCGCCTTGTTCGGAGACCAAGATTTTGCCGCTGCCAGGTATGGCTTCTTTGCCAGACGAGCAGTAACATGGCTTCCATTCGGCTTCAATGAGGAAATCAGCCAACTTGTAAACAAAACAAAGAAGGAAATCAAGAATGTCGAACACGAAGAAGATCATGAAACTGATAACCTCGTTTATAACTCTGCCACTTAATGTCAAAACCGATTTGGTTTTACCCATGACAGCCATTTCACAAAACCCCAAGTACTGGAATAGACGCCCGAGGGGAGAGAGAGAGAGAGAGAGAGAGAGGGAGACAGAGAGCGTCGGGGGAGGGAGAGAGTTACAATGAAAAGGTGAAGATATCCATTGACTCAATAAGTTCACTCAGTGTCATTGGAAGTATCGATACGCTCGGTCTAAATAGCTCCCTCTTTTCTGCTCTCTTCTCTTAAGAGGCAAATCCTATGCTACTTAAAAAGGGAGAGCCGCTAGAAGAATGCGGGTCTGGTTCTTCTTTAGGCAGTATGCAAATGGGTCGTGGAAACAGCCCACCATGTCCAACCTTCTTGACCCTCGCCCCATGATGTTTCATGTAATGGAAGCGTGTGGAGATGCTTCTCTTAAAACTTACTCCTAGAGAGAGAGAGGACTTGTTTTTTCCGCACGAGAAAGTGAGGGAGGGCCTTGACACACACTAAGAGATACAGATTTAGGAGTTACATTGTTTCATTTAACATCGTTTGCTGGCAAGGAAAAGGTTAGGTGGTAGTTGAACCCCCAGATGAAGAAACAAGTTCTCCTCATCAAATACTTTAGCCCACATATACGCTTTCCTTTCTAAATGGTAGTACTTCTTCCATTAAAAATTTTTTCTTAGCAAAAACGAGAGACGTTTCTTCTTTCTTTCTTAAACCCAAGAGAAGAATATAGCCACTTTCTTGCCCATCACAAATTCAAGCTCGCTTACCCCCACTCTTCGTCCATTAATTAGTTGGCCTCGTTTTTCGTTAATGATCAGTAGCCTAACTCATAATTAGTGTCCGAACAATTCCTCTATCTTCTCTCTCTCTCTCTCTCTCTCTCTCTGTGTTTGTTCTTCCTAACATAGAGAACAGGTCTAGCTCCAAAGACCTGACCTCTAGTATTTATTGTAGGCTGTCTTGGCACATGACTCCCATCCCCTCAATATGGGTACCTACTCTTCACCACCGTCTTCAAACATATAGAGGCACTTCACAAGCATGCATGTCCATATAGATTCTCTAGCCGTATGATTTTAATTGCTCCGACATCGTTCTAAAGAGAACAGAGTGCATGACCCCTGTTTAATCTTTGACTATTTCTCAATGGCGTTAGCCCAAGTACGAAGTGCCGCAAGGAAAATGATGAAACGAAGATCATGGAACCCAACTACTAGTTTGGACCCCATGATACAGAGGTCCCCTTGTGTTTGCCGACAGGAATTTGAAAGTCGCATATATTCATTTATAGCAATCTCGTTTGTGACAAAGTCATGTTTTGACATTACGCCACAGGAGTAAAAATCCTAAATCATTAATTAACGTCACAGATCAAGCATATTTTTTTTAGATAAATATACTTTAGAGTCTTGACCCTGGCCTCTAACTATTGAGATTCTTGATGCTTTGTACCCTTATTTACTATTTTTGTCACATTACATTCACTAATCACTGATTTCAACACTTAATTTGTATCTTCCCTGAAAAATTGTCATCAATTTGAATGAAAAAATATTTTTTGAAGCGTGAATTGCATTTTATTCCTTTTTTACAGTTGTGAGGATAAAATTATAATTTTAGAGATTGAAATTTTAATTTCTATTAAAATTGACAAAAAATTTTAACGTAAGTACAAAATATATGAACTCAATAGCTGATGGTCAATTTGATAAAATTACTAATATGTGATGCAAAGTATAGTGCAAAAAAAAAAAAAAAATTCTGCGTACATATGCTACTACTCCAGATTCACAGCTTGCAAGAGGGCTCTATCCATACGCGAAAATAAAAAGTGGTACCGTGAAATTGAGTTCGGCCACGCGCGCACAGAGGGATTGCAAGATGTATTTCAGTATTTACAGTTCATTCTATTTTTTATTTCACAATTTTGTCTGAGGTGATCTGGGAAGAATGCCGCGTGCATGATTTAAAAGTCTCTATATATATTTCTAAGTTATATCGAAATCTTCAAATTTATATTAATTTTCGAAACAATTACTGGATATCCTCCACCACAAAACAATGGGAAATAAGAATATATATTTATGGGAATTAAGAATATGTATAGTCTAATGTCTTGAAAATGTCCTAGGACTTTTTAGGGCAGCAAGCAAGCCACGTTTTCAATATACATGGCAATCTTGGTATTTGCGTGATTAATTCTGTTATACAAGTAAATTAGTGTTGATTAGGCTAAACAGGTTCTTCGTGGTATCCCACGTTCTTATGATGTTACATTTTGATCTCCTTTGTTTCTATCGAAATAATTAGCTAATCGTTCATTCACATTTTCATTTCTATCTCTTTTGGTTACATTTTTTCTTTTAAAAATTCAAGGTATAGGTAATATGTAAAATATCTCTAAGAAATTATACATTATTAAGCTCAATAAAAAATGAATTTGCATTTTCCAACCTTGTGTAAGTCATCTAAATATATCCAACAACTCCTGGTCCCCCTTGGACCCTGTCAATCTGTTTCTGTCAGGACGCAAAACTTTGTCTGCTACAATTGACGAGCCTCAAATTTAATAATATGGTTCGACTGCCATCAATTTCCCCCTCGGCCCCAAGCAGATCCACACGCTAGCTTCTGTGTCCAAAAGTCTTGCTAGTTGGAGCCCACGGACGTCCAGTTAATCAGCTAAAGAAGGAGGAGATTTTGGACATTTTAGCCTGCTCTGTGAAAAGCCCGTAGCATACTTATTCCAAGTAGTACTTTATGATGAAGATGTACGCGATTTGTCAGTCATAGACCAAGTCTGCTGGAAGACCTGTTCAAGGATCTTCTTACCTGCTTTGACAGGCCATGCGAAGCGTGAGTCTCTTAGACACTATGTCATGACAATTCCTACGTACTCAAGTACATCATGACCATCCAATTTTTTTATTTAACTACGTATACGTCAAGCTGGTTACAATGTGCTTCCAGAACATTAATGGAGATCTCAAGGTTTTCGATGCGACGACTCATCTCTATTATTTTTGTTTTTACCTCCTTCCATGTTTTGCCTGCTCTTTCTTTTACTTCCTTCGTGTTTGGAGACTCCCTCGTTGATGCTGGGAACAATGACTACCTTTTCACCCTCTCAAAAGCAGATTCACCTCCTTATGGCATTGACTTCAAGCCCTCCGGTGGACAACCCACCGGAAGATTCACCAATGGTCGAACCATACCGGACATTATAGGTACCCGTGCTGCTACTAAGTACTGCTGCTTTAGATATATAGCAACTTGTGGTTAATTAATTAGGGAAGGCATATAGAAAGCTATATTAGGAGCTCCATTATTCCATAAATGTACCAGTTTAACCTGTGATCAGTGCCATTTTTGAGTAATGTGATTAGATCAAAACACTCTGCATAAAACAAATGGTAGTGTTTCTTTTTATTAAGCCTATGCTTCAAAATCTCGTATCATGTTCGTATAACTAATCAGTGAAAATCTAGGAAAATAAATTAAAATCTGCAGAAGTATTGTAGGACATTAATGCCAATTAAGGTCAGGTAAGCAGGGGTAAAAATAAGCAAAAGAGACAAATGTTATGCAAATGCCATGTACGGTTCTGTACATCCATGCTCCTATTACCTATAAATGACTAAACCTAGGCTAGCTACTTCATGTCAGAGTATTATTATTCAAGTGATCATAACTATGGTCTGGGGTTCGATACTAATTGTGATCGAGATTTGGAGCCTGCAGATTATTCAAGTGATATATCATATAAGATTCTCAACTCAACCAGTGGATAGATCTTGCATGTTTCATTTTGTTGAGTGTGATGAAATCAGGTCAAGTCCTTGGAGCTGTGTCGTTTCCTCCACCATACCTGGCTCCAAGTAGTCAAGCTGATGCAATTCATAGAGGAATAAATTATGCCTCCGGAGCCTCGGGCATTTTGGATGAGACAGGAGCATTGTTCGTGAGTATATGTTGGACTGATTTCCTTCAAAAACTCATTCACATGCAATTTCTAAATAGTTTACTATAATATCTTCTATTTCTTTCTTAATTTACCCAACAGATAGGAAGAGTTCCATTAAGGGAGCAAGTGAACTATTTTGAGCAAAGTAGACATTACCTTAATGTCATGGGAGAGAACCGTAGCAAGGAATTCTTAAAGAAGGCAATCTTTTCTCTGACGTCTGGGTCCAATGATATATTGAATTATTTTCAGCCATCAATACCCTTTCTTGGAGGTGGCAAGGTTTCTCCCTCTACCTTCCAAGATTATATGGTCTTCAACTTGACCGTGCAGCTTAAGGTAAAAACTTAAAGAACCTTCCGTTTTTCTACTTGAAGCTGGTGTACTACTTCTTGGACCAGGATTTTCGATCATCTGTGGCTTAATCTTGTGTGTAGCGTTTACATGAAATGGGGGCTCGAAAGTTCGTTGTGGTTGGAATTGGACCACTAGGATGCATACCATTTGTTCGTGCACTCAATTTACTACCAAGTGGGAAGTGCTCAGTTGGGGTGAATGAATTGATCCAAGGCTACAATAAGAAACTGAACGCAACGCTAGATCAGTTAAATCAAGAGCTGGGACCAGAGTCTATGTTTGTGTATGCCAACTCCTATGATATTTTCTGGAAGATCGTACGCAATTATCGTCAATATGGTTAGCCTGAAACTTAAGCTAGCTTCTTTAGAATTTGCACTCGATTGCTTGCCCATGTATTCCAATCACATTGATTTTCCTTCCTCTCGGATCTTTACAGGGTTTGAGAACGCCAATGACCCGTGCTGCGGAGGTTACTTTCCTCCGTTTGTTTGCTTCAAGGGCAGTAATGCAAGTACAACCTCTGTTCTGTGTGATGATCGATCAAAGTATGTATTTTGGGATGCATATCACCCAACAGAAGCTGCTAATATTATCATTTCCAAAATGTTACTCGATGGTGATGAAAGCGTTAGCTTTCCTATCAACGTTCGTGAGCTTTACAACAAAAATTAATCCTAGTGCCCTATTGAAGTAAGAAAAAACAGAGGAAGAATGGTTCTTGCTGAACAATAAACTTCGGTATAATATTGCAGAAGAACGGCTCAGAGAATTGAACTGTATATGTACTTTGTAATGTTTAGAGATTATAAGATGATGTCCACGTAGAAGAAGCATCTGTCCAGAACTTTCCCTGGAATTAAAGCTCAATGACAGTAATAGAATAAACAAAGGTCAACTCTTGCTAGCTACTGTTTCTGACAGAGGTATTAACTCCCAACACAAGGCAACCTCTCGCGTACACTCGCTAGCGCCTCACCAGAATCGCTTTGTTTCAACCCATCATCAATGAGAAGTCCTTACTGCGAAGTGGCTTCCCAATGAGAGATAGAGATGACTGCTGCTCTCCCATGACATTTTTATTCTGTTTGTCAACTTCCACCAACACGAGTAAAGAAAGAAACTGAAACAGAGGTGGTCCACTTTAATTAGGTTTTCAATGCCCGTTTGACCTGAAAAGTTAGCCCTGTGACAGAGACGAATGAATTTCGAAATCCCGATACATGGTTTTCAAAAACAAGCACATTAAAAAGCACAGAATCATAGCCTTTTGACCTATTTCTTTCACAGGCTGACAGGCATGGTGATTTTGCTTTCCCCATGCTTTGAGATTATATAAAAAAAAAAAAAGTTGAGTTGCATTGAAACAGCACAAAGATGAGGTGTTGACATAGTAAGAGAAGCTTACCAGGATATGGTGCTGGCCAAGTATTCAGCCACAAACAAACTTTGATCTCAGTCCCAACCCCCGGTCCTACTTCCAAACAAGACCTAGGCTATGGGGAGTCTTTTTGTATAAAAGACAAGGTCTTGGGGTAATCGTTATTTTTGCCTATGGTCTCTTCATGTGGGATTCAGGATATCACGTGTTGATATAGTAATCGTTATTTTGGCCTATGGTTTCTTATATTGGAGATCAAGTGCTCATGGAGAAACTGCTCCCTGGAGCCTCTGAGCATTATGCACTCGCCTATCCCTCTTGCACCTTTTTCTACCCCGCCGTCTCCCTTCTTCACCAATCCACTTCCCTGCCCCTTTGATCCCTACACAGCCCCACCCCCTCTGGCCCCATAGTCTCCTATCCCACCCCTGACACCTGACCTATTTTCTTCCTCCTTCCCTCAGTCCCCTTTTGTACCTTACATGCATTGCTACTCCCTTACATATCAACCTCGTTTCTCGTCCTTGGGGATTGGGTTATCCTTCTCTGAGTCTCATTTCGCCACCTTTCTTTTAATCACCCTATCTCTTATTTCTCTTCTATTAGGGACTATTTTAGTTGGCTATACTTCACATGTAATTTAGTTTATTTCCTGAAATATTAAGGTATTTTGAAACTTCTATGAAAAATTGAAGATAGAAGTAAAAAGTTGAGTTTTTACTTAGAAATGTCAAGTTAGCTAGAAGTCAGACGCAAGTCAGACAAAAGCGCGATTTGGGGCACTGTAGTGACAGAAGTTGGTTAGTCCGTTTATAACTAAATGGATGACGTCATGAAAAACCCAAAAAGCTCTGGACCCTCCACTTAAACCGTGAGTCACCCAGAGCTTATAATCCTTTTATTCTATTACGAAAGAGAGTTTAGAAAAATCATGCTTTCAACGTGAAACTCTCTCTTGAATCTTTCTGCCCCTTTTTCTAAGCCTTTGTGTGTATGAACTGAGAATGGAGCCTTGAAGATAAAACCTCTCTCTTTAGGATTCTTAGTTCAATAGATTGATCACCTTGGTTATTTCCCCAAAAGCGATTCAAGACTATCAGAGGTTGCTGAAATCTTGAAGATCCAAGTGTCAAGTTCGTGCGTTTGCGGTTGTTGCGAGTTTGCAATGGAGGACGGCAAGGTATGAATAGCTAGGTAAAGGTAGTTAGCTTTTTGAATGGATGAGAGGTTCTCAATCCCTGCATTGGAGCATATCCGAATGGTGTAGTTCGGGTAAGAAAACAAGTGTGTTAGACTAGAATGTTGGGTATTCTTGAGTCTATGGATCACCTTGTATTTCGAGTTTGAAAAGCTAGTGAAATCGCTACCTGGCCTACAGGCCCGGAGAGTTTTTTCTCTTGGAATTTGTTTCCAAGAGATTTTCTCTTCGTAACTAAAAGATTTGTGTTTTTTTGTAGTGATTGATCTATTAATATTGTTCTTGATTAAAGTGTTAATAATTGTGAACTACAAGATGAATTTTCAGGTGTTCTTGGTTTTAAAGAATCTTGAATATAGATTCGAAATTAATTGATTTACTGTATGTTGGATTATTTGCATTGCTGTAAAATGTGTGTATATTGAACATACTAATCTGGTTTGTGTAGTTTGTGCAGAAAACACATTGTTAAATTTTGAATAGTTTTAAAGTTTAAGTTGCAGAACCTATTCACCCCCCCCTCTAGGTTCAGTTGTTGTCGTATTGAGTCTTAAATAATTCCGTTTAATTGGTATCAGAGCCAGATCTCGATTCTTTAGACTCAAATTAGTAGAGATGATAGGAGCCATTCTCTAAGTGTTCCACCATTTTTCGATGGATCAAACTATGCTTATTGGAAAGTTAGGATGCGAGCATTCCTAAAATCCATAGACGAGAGAGTTTGGCCAGTAGTGACTAATGGATGGGAAAAACCAATTGTTACGGAAAATGAGGACACTAGTGAAAAGAGTTTACATCTTTGGAGTTCGGGTGAAAGAGAGACAACAGGCTGGAGTAATAAGGGATTAAATGCCATATTTACTAGTATATCAGCTAAGGAGTTTATAATAATTTCAAATTGTGAAACGGCAGAAGAAGCTTGAGACATTCTTTATACAACCCATAAAGGAACCAAGGCTGTTAGAGACTCAAAATTGCAGATGATTATTTCTAAGTTTGAAGAACTTAGAATGAAAAAGGATGAGTGCTTTGATGACTTTTATGGGAAACTCACCAACTTGGTAAATTCGCGTTTTAACCTAGGCGAGAAGATGGCTGAATCCAAAGTAGTTCGTAAAGTCTTAAGGTCATTACCGGAGAGATTTAGGCCTAAGGTGACTGCTATTGAAGAGAGAAAAATATTGGATTCCATAAAAAAATATGAACTTGTAGGATCTCTTCAGACCTACGAAATGACTCTTCCTGCAACAAAGAAAGGAAAATCCATTGCATTGAACTCAATAGAAGAGGATTCTGAATCTGAAGATGAATAATGGGCTGCGTGTAAATATCTTAGTGTGCATTCAGAATTACTAAAAAGAAAGTATAAAAGCCCAAGCACGTGATTATTAAAGAAAAGCATTTAAGTTTAGCTTTTACGTTGAAAAAGTCTACTTTTAAAAGGTTGTGTTTTGTCTTTTTGTCTTGTGTTTTTACCTTACTTTCCTATTATACCCTTATGAATCACTTTTACCTTAACACTTTGACGACACCACCTTTAGTTCTTCTTTTTCTCCTTGCGCCGTTTGTGTTTCTCTTAAGTGTCGTGGGTCTCCTTGTTTCTTCGTGTATTGCTTTGTTGAATCTTTTCTCACTACTTTGTTTAAGCATCTCTTAAGTCCACGACAAGGTACAAATCTTCTCTCTCTCTTCATTTTATATTGACTAAATGCGAGATGTATGATTACTTGTGGTCTAGTGGTCCCGAAATTAGTTCGGGTTGTCTCTTAGTTAATGGTTTTTGTATTTCCTTTTCTTATTGCATGTGCTTCTCACTCTATTACAAGGATTCGTTAATCTAGATTAAACTTGTGCCGATTATTTGGTGAAATTAAAATCTATTTTCTCTCTCTCTCTCTCCCTCTCTCTCTCTCTCTCTCTCTCTTCATTTTATATTGACTAAATGCGAGATGTATGATTACTTGTGGTCTAGTGGTCCCGAAATTAGTTCGGGCTGTCTCCTAGTTAATGGTTTTTGTATTTCCTTTTGTTATTGCATGTGCTTCTCACTCTATTACAAGGATTCGTTAATCTAGATTATGTTGGCTTTTGACAAGGATTATGAATCACACTTGCATATCTTTCAAAACATGCATAAACCGTTTTACCTTTTGTTTGAAAGATTAAAATATTTTTTAAAGGTTTCAAAACACCCTAATCAAACTCTCAAACCTTTCTTATACTTATGGGATGTAAGTCTTTAAAATTGGGTGTTTCAAAGAGGTCAAAAACGTGGTTTTAATTGAACCGGATCATGTACCTAAGTTGAGGAGGTCGACCGGCTGGTGAAGCGGTCGACTGGTTCATGTAGCGGTCGACTGGCTCGTTTTGACAGACGCCTCCCAACGGCTATAAACGGCTAGTTTTCATATGTGGCCTATAAATACACCTTCATAACGTCCAAAATAAATACACAACGACCACATATCATTTAGATCACTTGAGAAATATTCCAAACCTTCATATTCTATATTTCTCATATCATTCACACAAAACACACTTTCATATCCTTGTCTTTGTGTGAATCAAGAGATAAAGCTTTCTAATTTCATATCTACTCTTTGAGAGAGTTTATTCTTCAATCTTTATATCCAAAAGAGGTTTTCCTTTAGTGAGGTTGTTTACTAAAAAAGAAGCTTAGAAAGAGTATATCTTAAGCTTGGTTGGAGTTCAAGTGTTGAGCCCGGGAAAGCACTTGTAAGGTTCTCTAGCACCCGAAAGCTAGAGTGTATGCTATTTAAAGATAATGGAAAAACCTCAAGGCTCGGTGAAGGAGCTTGAGGGGTGGATGTAGGAGGGTTTGCCGAACCACCTAAAAATCATGTGTTTGCTTCTCCATCCCTACTCTTTACATTTAGCAC
Source organism: Morella rubra (assembly GCA_003952965.2). Classification (NCBI taxonomy): domain Eukaryota; kingdom Viridiplantae; phylum Streptophyta; class Magnoliopsida; order Fagales; family Myricaceae; genus Morella; species Morella rubra. Next base: position 29,020,004 of record CM025851.1, read on the forward strand.
TTATTTACTTGTTGCTTTAATATACTTGTGTTAAATTATCCTTTACTTTGCAAACATGGTTTTTGTCACACCCAAGACCCAGTAGGGTCCAGCAGTGGACTTTCCCTCCATATTTTAAAAAGAAAAACTTAAAATAAAGAGATTTCATTCATTTATTTAAGACGAAATATCAAGGTAGGTTTCACTTTAAAACCATAAACATGAGTAAAACAAAATCTCTCAATAAAATAGAGTTCTGAAACAAGACTTCATTCTCATCTATCCCAGCCCGCAAGTCATCTAAGCTTGATCCTCCGCATGCTCCTCAAAATTTTATGACAATAAAAACATATTAACGGAGTGAGTTCGACAACTCAGTAAGTGGAGAATAAAATAATGTTGACAATATAATCTTTTAAACGAAGTTTCTATATATCTTTTTTAGAATGATTCAGCAGTAATTTAGGAAAGAAAATTCCCTTGGGCAATATCAGTAAGCCATATTTACCCCCTATGGCAGGGTTGTGCAACGACTTATTCAGCGGCCAACCAAAGTAAGTCAACAGTATGTGAAATTCACCCTACTAAGACTCAGCGACAAACGCCAAGCGTGCACTAGGGAGAACCCACACAAAAACCACTCCGAAGAATGGGTGCACCAGTAATCAGTAAGTTGGTACCAACAGCAGCAGTAATCAGTAATAAGCATTGCCATCGGGATTTGAAAACATTAATTAGTAATAAAACAAAAACAGTAATTTATATTCAGCATAAACAGTAATCCATGAATTCAAAATAGGCTTAGGCATGTTTCCAAAAAAATTATCATTTCACAATTTCGAGGAAAAACGGTATCGTTACTCCGCTTACCTGTCTTGCTTGAATAATATCACTGCCTCTAGGACAACCTAACAGTAACCAAACGAATATTTAGAAATCAAACTCTATTTGGATTAAACGATTGAAACACGTGATTAGAATAGAAGAACAACATAGCATACCCGCACGACTTAAGAGCCGAAAACTTCAAGGATTGATAGAGAGAGAGAAATGGCTCAAAAATGATTTGGGAGGTCAGTTTTGAGAGGTGTGCTCGACCTCTGAACGAGCTCCCCTTTTTATAGGTGAGGAGAACTTGAATTTTCGCCGAAAAATCATTGAATAACGTCTAAAACTAATGCCCTTTCGTAATCCCCCATTAACCACAATAAATCGCATGATTTGCTGAGAAACTTCAAGATCTTTACAATGGAGGTGAAAAGGCTACGCAAATTAGGCGAAAATGGGTGTAACGGATGGAAAAATGAAGAAGAGAGAGAACGTCGAAGGTCGGCAAACGGTGAACTGAAACAAAGAAATTGAAAGGTTTTAGGGTTAAGGAAGAAGAAGATCAAAACGCACAGTTTAACTTAAAAATAACAAACGAACCAAAATATTAAATAGAATATAAGGTCGCGAACGGTAGCAAATGAGCTCATGGCTCCAGTGGTTATCTTGCCGTTTTATCCCTCTCGGCACCGCGGTTCGAGTCCTTGCGCTGCCATATTTTTCTCATTTAAACCCTGGAGCTCATATATATAAAAGCGCACCACTTGTTAAACAAAAGCAAGTGTAGCTCAGTGGTTTCCCTTTGTTTACTATCAGGCCAGGGGTTCGAAGCCCAGGCATGTAACCTCCCTCTTTTCATTTTTTTTTTTAAACGGGTTATCACAGTTTTGGGGGTTAAAAGCGAAAAAGGTTGGAAACCCAATTCACCCCCCCTCTTGGGTTGCCTTAATCCTAGGATTTACAGATTAAACTTATACCGATTATTTGGTGAAATTGAAATCTATTTTTTCTAAATGTCCCCTTTTTTCATATAAGCCTTTTTTTTTTTGGAGAAATTACCTATCTATCTCATTAATAATTGCTTTTATGAAGTGTAATGGGTTAGCAACAGTCATATTTAACTCTAAAATGCAGATTTCATTAACAAAATTGTTAGTTAGTGACAATGCATCTTGGGTTAAGTGGTTAAAATGATTGGGGAGATAGTTTAAATAGTTTAAAAAAATATGTGGGTCACTTAGTAAAAATGAGAAATTTGCAATATTGGAAATTTAAGTTTCGGTAACCCTGTAGGCATATATTTAATGAGTCATTCATAATAAGTTGCTTTGTAAATTCAATTGTCATATTCTTTAAGGAACATATATGATATCTTAGTTACTTGATATACAATGTATCTTGGAGGATTGGATAATTACAATTTATGTTTTAGGGTCCCATGAATATTTTGTTTGGTATAAATTTTTTTTCTTTGGTTAGGAAAACAACAGCTATAGATATTTTGTTATTAAAAATTCTGATTAAAATAATATAGTATTTCTTTTCAATAATGGGATGGCTTAAAAGTTCATATGTCAACATTAAGTAAAAATTACTTGATTTATTCACTAGCTTGCATGGTTGACTTGGATTTTTTTTGAAAAATTATTTTGAACTAAAGAATATAAATATTCTGATTACACATAGTTCATGAAACTTTTTATTATTTCAGTTCATAGTTTATTCATATATTTTGTGCTGAAATACTATATAATTTTCAATGTGAAAAACAATGTGCATTTCTTTATCACTATATTCTCTGTTGGATATATGACTATATATTTTAGGGAAATTTGCTTTTTAGTCACTGGATTTTATACCCTTTTTAATTTTAGTCCTGCACTTTAGTGGGTCTAAATTTTAGTCCTTAATCTTTCACCTTTAAAAAATTTACGCCTTCAGTTATACTGCCGTGAGTCTCATTAGCGGCATGAATTTACACATCACTTACTGTTCTACACCTCAGATTTTGTAAAAGTTGTCGTTCTCCCTTAAATGTTCTCTCTAGGCTGCAAATCCCTTTCAAGAACGCTGCGTTTTTCACCCACCAAATTTTTCCCACGAAGCGGCTAAGTGTTTTTTTCCAACGTCTTCTAGATCTTTTCATCTTCAAACCCACGAACTGTCTGAACTCTAGTCCATTTTTCTCTCCAGATCTCATTTGCGATTTGTGCATACTTGATTCGGTACCCATTCAGTCGAAGTTTGTGATTCAGTGAAGGCGGCACACTCCATACATTTTGGATGCAGCAATGGCCGGAGGTAAAAAGCATGACTTTTAAACTCTGTCTCACGTGGGTTATTATGTCTACTACTGTAAAGTTGGTAAAAGCTAAGACCAGAGAACAGGTAATAAACAAATAAAATTTCTGGATCAAGACAGAACAACTACTTAAACAAAAAGCCTAGTAACCGAAACTGGTATGCTTCAGGGGATAACAGTGATAAAATTTTCTCTCTTTCCTATCACATGAAAGTGCAAAACACAAATGACTAAAAGGAATTTTACTAATAGCATAGAAGCGCATGAGGATAATGAGATAAGATACACCTAAAAATAACAAAGAATTCAAGATGTTAGCAGTAAGAACACCGAAATTATTTGATAGGTAATAGGCATTTTCGTTCTCGAATCTTGACCAAAATAGGATTAAAAAAAATGGAAAAAATGGGCAGAACCAATGTTGGGAGACGAGAAATTTTTGTGAAGGAAAAGAAAATAAATGGATCTGTCTTCCGAGTAAAACAAACAAAACATATTAAGTGAATCTCTTAGAAACTGAAGCAGAAACTGGAGAAATGAAGCAGAAATTTAAGGAAAAAATTTGCAAATCTCAAACAGGGGGCGAACAGAAATTGAATCTCGCAGATCTCAAACACCAACATAGATCTCAGAAAGACAAATGGGGAAACCTGTTTTCATTGATTCCTGCAAGCGCTGAAGAAGATAATCGCCAACCACCGATAAACTTCCTCGTCGCAACAACAACTTCTCTTCGCTCTTCCCTTCTCTGTGCGTTTTCTAGCTGAAAATGAGGAATTTTCCTTTACAAAATATATGCGCTGAGGTAAGCCGAAGGGAACGCCCCATTTCATTTTGCGTGGAAAATGTGTGTTGTTTAAGAGGGAATGATAACTTTTACAAAAGCTAAGGTGTAGAACAGTAAGTGACGTGTAGAATGTTGCGGACGTGTAAATTCATGCCGTTAATGAGAATCATGGCAGTGTAACGGGAGGAGTAAATTTTTTAAAGGCGAAAGATTAAGGGCTAAAATTTAGACCCACTAAAGTGTAGGACTAAAATTAAATAGGATATAAAACCTAGTGACTAAAAAGCAAATTTTTCTATATTTTATGTTGCATTGAGTAATATGCTATTTGGATAATTTCAATAACATGGTGTTTTGTTGTTGGCCACATTTAATATTTTGTTTGATGTGTGATTTTTATAATGATAAAGTGCTGCTGTAAGTGGTTCTCTTTAAGTTCTATATGCTCTTTTAAAAATATGTCTATCACATGTTTATTGGTCCACGAATACTATATTGCAAGTGCTATGATGAATTTTTGCCAAGTATTTTAACTAGGCTTTTACTGGATGACACGTGTTAATTCATAGTATTTTTTGCTGAACTATGTTGTTCTGTTTTGATGAAATTCTTAATTGGATTTTCTTAAGTGTTGTATTTTTTTCAATTGGTATAATTATATTGAAGTGTATTTCATTTGTTTCACTTCTTTATATACGGGTTGCACATGATTGTCTTTTACTAGTTATTCCAATATGAATAATTTGTTTGCTACTGATTCATTTCTAGTTATTGTCTTTATTGATGAGAGACATGGTATGTTGGTTGGAGACATAGTTTTATTTTTCTCCTTTGGCCTCCTCCTTGACAAAAAAAGGGAGAAGTTGATGACAGTACAGTACTACATTGTTAGCTGTTGACACTAATGGCTGTTTGATAGATGTAGAATAAGTGCTTATATTGCTTGTGTTGTGATATTTGGGTGGTCTAATTATAATAATTTTCCACAGATGGTTGGGGGTCCTGAAAGTTCTGACTCGCCCTTGGATGACAAGGACAACAAACTCTCTGCTGGCGCGGCTACTGCTCATTCCCTTTCTGATGCTAATGACTCCGCCTAGTTCTCCTTGGCTCCCTTCTTGACAAAAGCGGGAGTAATTATATCTGTTGATCTGTTGCACTTTTGTTGAACTTTTAGTTTTTCTAATGTTCTACTGAACCTTGAACGTTTAGTAATTATCTGTTGATCTGTTGCACCTTTGTTGAACTTTTAATGTTTCTAATGTTCTGTTGAACCTTGAACGTTTATTATTCCTTATGTTCTACTGAACCCTTATTGTCCCTATGTTGATCTGCTGAACTTCTATTATTCCTATATTATATGTTGTTCTTATAAACTAGTTGGTTGGGATTATAATTGGATTGTTGGATTGCCCGATTAGGAAGTGGATACATTTTGGTTGTGAAGTTTAGAAGTGTCTATTTCACTTGTGATTGGTATTGTGGGAAGTATATGAGTTCTTTAATTTGCTGACTTGCTGCATTGGATTGATTAGCATGAAGTGTTGATTATAATTTTGCTTATATTGCATAAACATGCTAACACATAGGGGGAGAGTCCTTCTATCTTCTCTCTATCTTGGAAGGGATACTTGTCTCAGGGGGAGAGAAGTATTCCTAAAAATGTATAATTAACTCCTATTTCTTTGATGTTAATTTTAATCTAATAAGATTAAAGATTGTGTTTTGCTGAGTTGTTTGATGCAGGTATTTGGAAATCTCAGGAATTTATAGAATAGGCTATGATAGAGTTCATAGGCTTGTCATATGTAAATGGTTTGTGGTGGTGATCAACATAATCCATGTCCTTGGGGTTGGGATTTTTGTTTGTCATGAAGTTAGCCAAAGGGGGAGATTGTTAGGGAATATTTTAGTTGGCTATACTTCACATGTAATTTAGTTTATTTCTTGAGATATTAAGGTGTTTTGAAGCTTCTATGAAGAATTGAAGATATAAGTAAAAAGCTAAGTTTTTACGCATAAATGTCAAGTTAGCTGGAAGTCAGACGCAAGTCAGATAAAAGCGCAATTTGGGGCACTGTAGTAATAGAAGTTGGTTAGTCCGTTTATAACTAAATGGATGACGTCATGAAAGACCCAAAAAGCCTGGACCCTCCACTTAAACCGTGAGTCACCCAGAGCTTATAACCCCCTTTATTCTATTACGAAAGAGAGTTAGAAAAATCCAGAAAAATTGTGCTTTCAACGTGAAACTCTCTCTTGAATATTTCTGCCCATTTTTCTGAGCCTTCGTGTGTATGAACTGAGAATGGAGCCTTGAAGATAAAACCTCTCTCTTTAGGATTCTTAGTTCAATAGATTGATCACCTTGGTTATTTCCCCAAAAGAGATTCAAGACTTTCGGAGGTTGCTGAAATCTTGAAGATCCAAGTGCAAGTTCGTGCGTTTGCTGTTGTTGCGAGTTCGCAATGGAGGACAACAAGTATGAATAGCTAGGTAAAGGTAGTTAGCTTTTTGAATGGATGAGAGGTTCTCAATCCCTGCATTGGAGCAGATCCGAATGGTATAGTTCGGGTAAGAAAACAAGTGTGTTAGACTAGGATTTGGGTATTCTTGAGTCTATGGATCACCTTGTATTTCGAGTTTGGAAAAGCTAGTAAAATCGTTACTTGGCCTACGGGCCCGGAGAGTTTTTTCTCTTAGAATTTGTTTCCAAGAGATTTTCTCTTCGTAACCAAAAGATTATGTCTTTTGTGGTGATTGATCTATTAATATTGTTCTTGATTAAAGTGTTAATAATTGTGAACTACAAGCTGAATTTTCAGGTGTTCTTGGTTTTAAAGAATCTTGGATATAGATTCGAAATTAATTGATTTACTGTATGTTGGATTATTTGCATTGCTGTAAAACGTATGTATTGAACTTACTAATCTGGTTTTTGTAGTTTGTGCAGAAAACACATTGTTAAATTTTGAATAGTTTTAAAGTTTAAGTTGCAGAACCTATTCACCCCCTCTAGATTCAGTTGTTGTCGTATTGAGTCTTAAATAATTCCGTTCATCTTCCTTTTCTCTCTTACACTTTGGCGTTGTTACTGTTCGTCGGTGTGTGGTTTTATTGGCCAGACCTTCAAAGCTGTATACAACTTTGTGTGTGGAAGGTTATTGCTGGGGTTGTGCTGAGGATGAGTTCGTCAAAGCAACCGATGCTTGATATGGAGGAGCTCATGGAAAAAACTAAGAACCTGTCATGGGAGGACATGTCGGGGATTTTAAAAGTTAACAATGCACGAGCTACAGATCAGGAAGCTATAACTCTTGTGGGGCGCCTGGCTTCGAGGAAAATCTTTCCCAAATCGGTTATCTTACCTCTCATCAAGGCAGGGTGGAGGTTTGCCTCGAATCTACATATTGAAGACGCTGGTCCCAATAAATTCGTTTTTTCTTTCCAGACGTTGGAGGAAAAAGAAAGGGTGTCGAGATTGGCTCCTTAGAATTTTTTAATGGGTATTTGATGATTCTCAAGGAATGGAGAAGGGGGGAGACTATTGACGAGGTTGAAATTTCACGAGCCCAGTTCTGGGTTCAAATCCACGGCCTCCCCTTGGAGCGTTTAGATGAAGAAAACACCTATCTTCTGGGTAGTAAGCTAGGGGGTGTCTTGAATATGGAACTGATTGATTTGAACAAACCGTATCTTCGTGTCCAAGTGCATTTTGATGTAGAGAAAGCATTGTAGCCAGGCTTTTATTTGCCACGGGAGGACCAACTTTAGGTATGGATTTCATTCAAATACGAAAGGTTGTCCAATCTCTGTATGATATATGGGCGGTTAACACACACAATGGGGACCTGCATTGATGATACCCACCCTTATCAATTTGTTTTGCGAAAGGACATGAGAGGTGTGGTTCCGATGGAGGAGATGAGTACCTTGTCCCCAAACAGAGGTCACCTTGGTTCTCTAGGCCTTGTCAAGGGTCGATTAGAAGCTTTGGTGCATGGGGAGAGGGGAATTGCTATGGCTGGTGACCGACGGAGCTTGGGTGGTTTTTCGTTTTCGGCGACTACGATTAGCAGCCTAGGCTACTCAATTGTTCGCCAGGTGGGACAGGGGGTGATAACTCACCCCTCGATAGGTGTCTCTGACATAGCGACAGCTCTGACCACCAAATGTCAGACGTGGGAAGTTACTCGTACTGCAATGGTGCTGTCCTTGGCGCAGAGTAGTCATTGGCAGGTGGAGGAGGTCTCGAAAGATCTGTAGGGGCCCCAATTACCCGATTCACAATCAATTGGGCCAAAAGTGAGGGTTGATTTGGCTCTTGGCGGGCCTGGGTTGAAAGCCCAAGTGCCGTCCTTAGAAGCCCCTCCTTCTGCTGGGATTGGGGCGCCACCTAGTTGGCAAGTGAATGTGAAGGGGCCCACGGAGAGCCCAGGTGTTGACCATTTGAATTCTGCAGGTGGTAGTGTGAAGCTTAAACGCGGAGGGGAATTCGAAGAAGCTGTTTCACTCCCGAAAAAGAGTCGTGACTAGAATGAGGGCCCTGTTTTGGCTGTGGAAGAGCCCCTTGCTCTGCTCTTTGCACCAAGGACCAACGACCATGGTGGAGCTCAGAAAAAAAAGAAGTCTGGACCTAAGAAGAAGCCTAAATCTGCCTCCACCCCTGCAATGAGACTAATATCGTGGAATTGTCGGGGTCTGGGGAGATCCGCAGCAGCCCGTGCCCTAAGGTTTCTTGTGAGAGAAGTTAACCCCATGGGCATTTTCTTGATCGAAACCAAAATCAGTGATGATCGTGTTCAGTCTGTGTTTCGTCGTCTTGGGTTTTCCTTCTTTGTTTCTTTTCCTCCGGTCAGGTGTAAAGGCGGTCTGGCCTTTTGTTGGCGTCCGGGTCTTGTCTTCGATATTCTCATGTTCTCTAGTTCTATTTTTTGCATTTGCTTATTCAACCTGGTGGTGGTCGGGTGGACTTCTTGTGTTCCTTCGTGTATGAGCCTCCCCTCTGGAGGCACAAGGAAACTTTTTGGAAGGAGTTGGCTTCCTTAAACAGTTTTGGTGCGCATCCTTGGGTTTGCACAGGGGATTTCAACGAGGTTGTGAAACTCTCTAAGAAACGTGGAGGTAGAGGCGTTCTGGGGTCCTCCTCCAGAGGTCTGCAGAATTTTTTGGATAGATTGGGCTTTGTGGATCGCGGGTTCACTGGTCGCAATTTCACTTGGACAAATGGGCGATCGGGTTTGACTTGTATTCAGGAGCGGTTAGATCGGAGCATTGCAAGTATACCCTGGAGGACAAGCTACCCCAATGCTACTGTCAAGCATTACGGTATTAGAAACTCTGATCGCATTCCTTTTATCTTAGACCTTTTTGGTGTTGATGTTTCGGTTGCCAAATGCTTTAAATTCGAGCAATTTTGTGCGAGGGAAGCCTCTTGTTTTGGAATTATTGCAGACTCTTGGAGACGCCCGGTGCATGGTTCTCCTTCTTTTGTTCTTTTCCAAAATATCTAGCCTATTAGAGGCGCTTTATGGCACTGGAACCAAGAAGTTTTTAGCAGTATTCATGTGAAGCTTCAGCATGTCAAGGGTCAATTGAGTTTTTTTCAAACCGCTGATCCTCCTAGCCATAATCGGTGGATGGAACAGGGTCTTCAGCTGGAATTGGATGAACAGCTTAAGCAAGAGGAGATCCTGTGGAGGCAAAAATCAAGGGTGGCATGGTTGACTTCCAGTGATTTAAATACGAAGTTTTTTCACGCTTCGGCTGTCATTCGAAGATTTAGAAACCAAATTACTGAGTTGAAGAGAGGTCCTAATGAGTGGCTCTCGGGCAGGGATACTATTGGCAGGGGAGCTAGTCGATTTTTATTCGGCTTTGTATAGCACAGATAATCTAAACATCCCTGACGATTTAGAAAATCTAGTTTAAGCTTCTATTTCAGATGCGGAGAATGCCCAGTTGGTTCGTATTCCGGATAGGGAGGAGGTTTGGGAGACGTTAAAAAGGATGAGCTCTGATAAGGCACCCGGGCCCGATGGATTGACTGTTTTTTTCTTCAAGCAGTATTGGGAAGTCGTTGGGAATGATGTGGTCTCTTCGGTGCAAGACTTTTTTCAAAGAGGTATTTTATTACCGGATTTAAATCATACAAATCTGGTATTAATTCTTAAAGTAGACAATCCCTTTTATGGTGGGTCAGTTCTGGCCAAAAAGTTCGTGCAATGTTGTATACAAACTTATCTCTAAGATTTTTTTGACTGAGCATTCGAAGGTAGTTCTTCCTCGGCTTATTTCTCCTTTTCAATTAGTGTTTGTACCTAGACGAGTGATTCAGGATAACTATATTGTAGCGGCTGAAATTTTTCATCAGATGAATCACAAACGTGGAAAAGGAGGGTGGATAGAGATTAAAGCGGATATGGTGACCGAGTGGAATGGGCATTTCTCCTTAAAATCCTCACAAGGTTCGGTTTTCATCCTATTTGGGTCAACTGGATCCATTAGTGTATTGCCTCTTCCAACTTCTTTGTTCTTTTGAATGGTGGACTGTTTGGTCATTTTCAACCTACTCGGGGTCTCCATCAAGGCGACCCCTTCTCGCTTCTTCTCTTCTTGTTATGTTCGGAAGTTCTCTCTCGTATTATTTTGAAAGAAGAGGCTGCTGGAAATTTAAGTGGTATCAAGATTGGTCGTCAAGCCCTTGTTATTACCCATCTCCTTTTTCCGAACGACCTTTTGCTGTTAGCGAAAGCTACTATGAGAGAGGCTCAGGTTTTGGATCGTTGTCTTGATAAATATATGATGTGGTCGAGGCAAAAAATTAACAAGGGCAAATCCTCCATTCACTTTATCAAGAACTTCTCTAGGTCAGCAATTGTGCCTATTTGTGATCTGTTACAGTTGAAAAAAATGCCGACCAAAGCCAAGCACCTTGGCTTACCCTTGCTTATTCCTCGGTCAAAACGTCTTGCTTTGGAGGAACTGAAAGAAAGATTGTTTGCTAAACTTTTGGGGTGGAAAGCCAAGTTGCTTTCCCAAGCTGGTCGGGCAACCTTAATTAGGAGTGCTGCAGCGTCACTTCTAGCTTATTCGATGAGTTTTTTCTATCTTCCTTTGAGCTGGTGTTCTGATGTGGCTAGGGCCATGAAGAATTGATAGTGGGGCTTCTCTCTGGAAAAATCTCGTAATCTCACACTCAAATCATGATCTTCAATTTGCTTACCCAAATCTGCAGGTGGTCTGGGTCTTCGTGGTTTGGTCGACCTTAATCTAGCGTTGATTGCTAAGCTTGCTTAGAAAATGGGTACTCAGGATCCGTGCTTTTGGGTTCAGGTTCTTTGGAGTAAGTATATGCCTAATGTTTATTTTTGGAATGTTGCAAGTATTCCCCTATCCTTTTGGGTATGGAAGAGCATTTTAAAGGCAAAATCTCTCCTTTACTTGGGGAGATGTTTTGTGGTGGGTGATGGTAGTGAGATTTATGTTTGGGCTGATCCATGGTTGCCTTCGATTCCTGGGTTTAAACATACTCCTTTAAGGTTTGCTGGCTTGGTTGGCGAGGACTACAAAGTGAAGGACCTTATAGACAGCCACTTTGGTCAGTGGAATCGTCCTTTAATTCAGGCTTCTTTTTCCCCTTCTGATGCGGAGACTACTCTGAAGATCCACTTACAAGCTAATCCTCGTAGTGATGAGCTGTTATGGGTGGCAGACAAATCGGGAAAATTTTCTGTTAAATCCTTGTACTGAGAGATTATTAGAGCCAAAGGAATCCCTGCCTGCCTCTCTGGTTGAGTCTAGTGTGTGGAGGAAGTTGTGGATTATGAAAGTTCATGACCGCCTAAAATCTGCTTTATGGAAACTCTTATGAGGTGCTATTCCCACCAAAGGTAGATTGGCGATGGTGGTTAGCTGTAAAGATGTTGAGCGGCTGGGTTGTGTTTTTTGTAGGGAGGACATGGAGACAACCAAACACTTGTTAGAATGCTTGGTGAGCAAGATAATTTGGAGTAACTTGCCTTGGGCCTTGAACATTAGTTTTTTTGCTAGTAATCCTCTGTCTGAGTGACTTAGGATGAGAATTGATCCCTCTCTTGTGCCTTCTCTTCCTCGGGAGGATCACCATTATTTCCAGTTATATGCTCTGAATGTTTGGGGTATTATTTGGTGGACCCAAAATCAAATGGTTCATCAGGGTGCCACTCTGGAGATGGGAAAAATTTTGTCTATGATTCATCGTCGCTGTGGAGAGCGTCTGCATGCCTGGGCTCAAAAAGAAGAACTGCCTTGTAATATTCGGTGGATTCCTTCACTGCCAGGCACTGTCAAAATGAATTTTGATGTTGCAATTAGAGAAGAGTTTGCGATGGGGGCAGCCGTGATTCGTGATCATTGTGGGAAGATTAGTGGTGCTTGCGTGAAAGAGACCCAGGTAAATGATCCTTTGGAAGGTGAAGTGTTTGCTGCACATCTCGGCTTTGAGGAGGCTAGGCGCTGTGGCTTTAAATCTATCATTCTTGAGGGGGAATCCCTTCACACCATTGAGGCCTTTCGGAAGTATCCTGTGCGCACTAACTGGAGTACTTTTGGTCGAATTGATAGGGGTGTTCAAAACGCGTCCGATCCGACTGCCCGACCTGGATCCGACCCGACCGGGTCGGGTGGATTCGGAGTCGGATATAATTTGTTTAGAAAATTAGGAATTGGGTCGGAGTCGGATAACCGGATATGAATCCGATTGTACCCGACCCGACCCGATATAATAAGCTACGTGAAACGCGCGTTTCATCTCCCCCATAGTAAAACGCGCGTTTCACGGTTTCAGCCCCTACCCCCCTCTCTCTCTTCGAATCTTCGAGATTTCAACCCCCCTTCCCACGATTTCACTCTCCAAGCCCTATTTCCCTTCGGAAAAAAACCTAACCCTAAGCTGAGTTGCCGTCGCCAGTCTCCTCCCCTCAGCTGCTGCCAGTCGCCGTCACCGTCACTTGTCGCCGGTCTCCTTGCCCCGTACGGAGCTTGAATCCTTCGCAAATTCGCAGCCTCTTGCTCTTTAGTCACGGTCTCAGAGCTCTCTCTCTCGCTCTCTCTCTCTCTCTCTCTCTCTCTCTCATATGTTATCTTCCCACGTGCAGATTTTGCAAATTGACAGCGGAGTGTGGAGAAGCACCTTAGATTTCTTCGCTGGACACTGCGAATTGGGATCTATACAGACATTCTACAAGGTGCTTTGGCTTTCTCTTGCTTGTGTAAAAATGTTTTTGTTCCTTGTCATTTTAAGCACGACTGACTTGATGATCCGAACCATCTGCTCTCAGAAAAAAAAAAAAAAACGAAGTCACAGCCCTCCCTCATCCTTCGCAGCCCTTCAGGTAAATTTTTGATGTTGTTTTTATCATTATAAAATTTATTATTGGATTATAAAATACATGTTGTTTATTCTTAATTCTGATTTGAAGTTATTGTAGATATTGTGTGGTGTGTGTTGCTGTTGGAGTGTTGGTTTTGCATTGCTGTTCATCGTTGCTCAGGTCAGTGTATATTTTGGTATTTTAGAAATTAGTAATGAATTTAATTATGTGGAGATTGGAGGTCAGGGCTTGCTGAATTGGTTTATTGGGTTCTGTTGTGTTGGAGATTGGAGTGTTGGTTATTGGTTGCTGATTTGCTATATATATGTTGTTGTTGACATGTTGTTGGCTTATGAATTGGTTTATTGGGTTGCTGACTGCTGTATAATGTATTATAAATTTATATGAATTGGTTTCTTGGGTTGGTGTATAATGTATTATATGAATTGGTTTCTTCACAAGTTGTTGGACATTTTTCAGAAAATGCTTGTTGGCTTGCTGATTTGCTGTATATATCTTTTTCTGATTTTATACTATACATATATAATATATCAGAATTAGTCATTAATTTATGAAGTTAGTCATTAATTTATGAAGTTAAATTATTTCTTTTAAGACCATTTACAAGTTGATACCAATTTGACAGTGCTTTCATTGCCGATTGCTGGTTTAACGAAGTTTGCCCTTCATCAGGGGGTCTTTAAATTATTTTATCGTTGTTGGAAAATATATAGTTTATCCTTGTTGAAAATATATAGTTTGTTTATTTTCTTGATTTGCTATATATAGTTGCTGAAATTGTGTTTATCTTTGATGAAAAATGTGTTTATCTTTGTTGAAAATCCTTGCTGAAAATATACTTGAAAATATATTTTGAAAATTTTGCTCGAAATTTTGATCTTGAGATTTATTGCTATTTTTATAAAATATATAGTTGCTTTGATATATATAAGTGTTTATCTTGCTGAAAATATATGCCTTTTTATCCTATATCTATCCTTAAAATATATAGTTTATACCTTATATAGTTTTGAAAATATATATTTAAAAAATATTTTTTGATTTGCTATATATAGTTGCTGAAAATTGTGTTTATCTTTGATGAAAAATGTGTTTATCTTGCTGAAAATATATAGTTTAAAAATATATATTTATCCTAATATATATAATATATCTATATATAGTTGCTGAAAATTGTGTTTATCTTTGATGAAAAATGTGTTTATCCTTGCTAAAATATATAGTTTATCCTTGCTGAAAATATATAGTTTATTTTTGATTTGCTATATATAGTTGCTGAAACTTTGTTGAAAAATATCTTGCTGAAAATATATAGAATTTTTTGATTTGCTATATATAGTTGCTGAAAATTGTGTTTATCTTTGATGAAAAATGTGTTTATCTTGCTGAAAATATATAGTTTATCCTTGCTGAAAATATATTTTGTTTGGTTTTTTGATTTGCTATATCTGAAAGTTGTGTTTATCTTTGCTGAAAAATGTGTTTATCTTTGCTGAAAATATATAATTTGCTGCCTATATATAGTTGCTGAAATTGTGTTTATCTTTGTTGAAAAATATATATTTATAAAATATATAGTTTGCTATATATAGTTGCTGAAAATTGTGTTTATCTTTGATGAAAAATGTGTTTATCCTTGCTGAAAATATATAGTTTATCCTTGCTGAAAATATATAGTTTGATTTGCTATATATAGTTTTGTGTTTATCTTTGATGAAAAATGTGTTTATAATCTTTGCTGAAAATATATAGTTGGTAAATTTTTTGATTTGTTATATATAGTTGCTGAAAATTGTGTTTATCTTTGATGAAAAATGTGTTTATCCTTGCTGAAAATATATAGTTTATCATTGCTGAAAATATATAGTTTGTTTAATTTTTTGATTTGCTATATATAGTTGCTGAAAGATGTGTTTATCTTTGCTGAAATATATATAATTTATCTTTGCTGAAAATATATAGTTTGTAAATTTTTTGATTTGCTATATATAGTTGCCGAAAATTGTGTTTATCTTTGATGAAAAATGTGTTTATCCTTACTGAAAATATATAGTTTATCCTTGCTGGAAAATATATAGTTGCTTTTATTTTTTGATTTGCTATATATAGTTGTTGAAAAATGTGTTTATCTTTGCTATATATAGTTGCTGTGTATATCTTTTTTTGATTTTATACTATACATATATATTATATCAGAATTAGTAATTAATTTATGAAGCTAGTCATTAATTTATGAAGTTAAATTATTTCTTTTAAGACCATTTACAAGTTGATACCAGTTTGACAGTGCTTTCATTGTCGATTGCTGGTTTAACGAAGCTTGCCCTTCATCAGGGGGTCTTTAAATTATTTTATCCTTGCTGAAAATATATAGTTGCTTTTATTTTTTGATTTTTTATATATAGTTGCTGACTTTGATGAAAAATGTGTTTATCTTTGCTGAAAAATGTGTTGGTTATTGGTTGTTGATTAATGATTTGGTTGTTTATTACATTTACTTAATTGGGTTGTATAATTTAACAGATGGAACAAATATATAGTTTATCCTTGTTGAAAATATATAGTTTGTTTATTTTCTTGATTTGCTATATATAGTTGCTGAAAATTGTGTTTATCTTTGATGAAAAATGTGTTTATCCTTGCTGAAAATATATAGTTTATCCTTGCTGGAAAATATATAGTTGCTTTTATTTTTTGATTTGCTATATATAGTTGCTGAAAAATGTGTTTATCTTTGCTATATATAGTTGCTGTATATATCTTTTTCTGATTTTATACTATACATATATATTATATCAGAATTAGTAATTAATTTATGAAGTTAGTCATTAATTTATGAAGTTAAATTATTTCTTTTAAGACCATTTACAAGTTGATACCAGTTTGACAGTGCTTTCATTGCTGATTGCTGGTTTAACGAAGCTTGCCCTTCATCAGGGGGTCTTTAAATTATTTTATCCTTGCTGAAAATATATAGTTGCTTTTATTTTTTGATTTGCTATATATAGTTGCTG
Organism: Morella rubra; assembly: GCA_003952965.2. NCBI lineage: Eukaryota > Viridiplantae > Streptophyta > Magnoliopsida > Fagales > Myricaceae > Morella > Morella rubra. The sequence continues at coordinate 29,036,288 of CM025851.1, forward strand.
AAAATTGTGTTTATCTTTGATGAAAAATGTGTTTATCTTTGCTGAAAAATGTGTTGGTTATTGGTTGTTGATTAATGATTTGGTTGTTTATCACATTTGCTGAATTAGGTTGTATAATTTAACAGATGGAACAAATTAACTTTGATGATTTGGGTACACCTACTAGTGGTAGTGGTACTCCTGAAATTTGTGGTAGTGGGTACTAGCTAGTACCCCTACTTCGGGTGCTGGATCTTTCCCAAATCCAGACATTCCTATGTCTCCCCTTATTGAGCTTGATGCAGAGGCAGAGGGGCTTTCTGCTACTCAAGCAACTCGTGGTGGGCGACCACCATTGCTTAGAAGGCAGTATAATAGATCTAAGGCATGGGATCATTTCACAAGATTACCGATTGGTGGTGGTAAGCTCCCAAAGTGTACATGTAACTATTGTGGGCAGAGTTTTAATTGTCACTCCAAGTTACAAGGCACTTCATCTTTGCTCAATCATCTAGATAATTGTTCTAAGTATCTTTATATCAAGGGAAAGACGGACAAGAGCAATCTCATTTAAGCTTTGAGTCTAAGAATAGCGGGGAGAGTAAAGATATTACATTGGCCAAGTATAGTGAGAAAAAGATTAGGGCAGCCCTTGCTAAGATGGTTGTGGTCGATGAATTGCCCTTCTTGATTGTAGAAGGTCTTGGGTTTCAGGAATTTGTGAAGACTCTTGAGCCTAGGTTTCCCATGCCGTCTCGCTATACAGTGATGAGGGATGTTATGAAGCTCTTCTTAAGGGAGAAAGAGGAGTTGAAGGCTATGTTTTTTACTTCAGGGCAGAGGGTTTGTTTAACTACTGATACGTGGACTTCGATCCAAAATATCAACTACATGTGTGTTACTGGACATTTCATTGATAGTAGTTGGAAGATGCACAAAAGAATCCTAGCATTTCGTAAGATTCAAGATCACAAAGGGGCAACATTGGGAGGGAATTAGAAGAGTGTATGCTTGAATGGGAAATCTCCAAATTTCTTACTATCACTGTTGACAATGCCACTGCCAATGATAGTGCCATTGATTGGTTGAAGAAAAGAACCTTCACTAGTGATCAAACTATTTGTGGCCATGATTTCATTCATATGAGGTGTAGTGCACACATATTGAATCTAATTGTCAATGAGGGGTTGAAAGAACTTGATGAGTCTGTCATTAAGGTTCGGAACCTGGTAAAGTATGTGAAGTCTTCTCCTGCTAGGTTAGCAAAATTTAAATCTTGTGTGGAGAAGAAGAGAATCCATTGTGGTTTATCTTTGTGCCTTGATGTTCAAACTAGATAGAACTCCACTTACCTCATGTTGAATGTTGCTGAAAAATATCAGAGAACCTTTGAGCTGTTGCAGGAGGATGATGAACATATATATAATTATTTGAATGAGAATGGGCCAGGTAGGAGAGGATTGGGTGCTCCTAATGATGATGATTGGGAAAAAGTGAGAACTTTTGTGAGATTTTTGCAAATTTTCTATGATGTTACGATGTGCCTCTCTGGTTCAATGTATGCCACTTCTAATTTGCATTTTCAAGAAGTCTCTTACATTCATACTCACTTGATGGCATATTGTGATAGTCATGATGATTTGTTGAGTGCCATGGCTTTTAGAATGAAGTTGAAGTATGAAAAATATTGGGGAGATGTTGAAAAGATTAATAGGCTTTTGTTTGTGGCTGTTATCCTTGATCCACGTTACAAGATTATCACCCTAGAATTTTGGTTCGAGAAGGTTATGGGTGTTGAGGAAGGGGAAAAATTTATTGAGATGTTGAAAGTGGATGTTGAACGGTTGTATAGGCACTACAATGATGGGTTATCTTCAGTTGACTCTAGGATGGGCAGTGAAACTAGTTATGATTATGAGTATGACTCTCAAAGCAGTGACAGCACAATGGGGAGGGGAGGGGGAGTTCGAATCCGTTGTGTATCTTGCAAGAATTCCATCAATCTCGAGCATCTAGGAATTTGTTAGATTGCAAGAGTGAGTTGGAACGTTATTACTTGGAGGATGTGGAGTCCCCTAGTTCAGTGTTTGACATTTTAACGTGGTGGAAGGTCAACTCCACCAAATTTCCAGTTATTGCTCGAATTGCACGAGATGTGCTAGCTATTCCCATCACTACTGTTGCTTCTGAGTCCGCATTCAGCACTGGAGGGCGCGTTCTAGATCCCTATCGGAGCTCATTGGCTCCAAAAACAGTTGAAGCTCTCATATGTGCTCAAAATTGGCTAAGGTCAACACCCATTAGCCCTGCTCAACGTGTCTTAGAAGTGGTTGAGGACTTTGAGAGCTTTAAACTGGACTCAGGTAATAATGTTTTCTAAAATTCAATCAATTTATTGCTTTGTTTCTTCTTTTTGTGTATTTAATGTTGTTTTCATATTTTTTTTTATATATAAAATTGGAAGCTGATCCTTTGCGAATCTTATTGGATGAATCTTGAATGAGTTGGATTTTGGACATTATCACATTGTGTGGTACTAGCATCATGTGAGTAATATATTACTTCTAATATTGTATTTATTTGTTTCTCTTTCTATCTTACTTCTACTATCTGTAGGTTCTAACAGTAATTCGTTGTCTACAGGATGGAAATTGGAAAGCACTGATTGTTTTTTAGTAGTAGGAAACTTGGAATGACATTTTGTTTAATGTAACTTACTGTTGGCATTTTGGTTCATTTGTTATTGACTTAGTGTTTATTTTTGTTTATATTTTGTTATTTCTGTTAATTAGAATTTAGGAGTGTGGAAGTGTTTATATTTTGTTATGTCTGTTAATTAGAATTTAGGAGTGTGGAAGTGTTTATATTTTGTTATGTCTGTTAATTAGAATTTAGGAGTGTGGAAGTGTTTATATTTTGTTATTTTTGTTAATTAGAATTTAGGAGTGTGGAAGTGTTTATATTTTGTTATTCTGTTAATTAGAATTTAGGAGTGTGGAAGTGTTTATATTTTGTTATTTTTAATTAGAATTTAGGATTGGAAGAATTTAGGAATTTAGGTTAGTGAATTTAGGAAAGTGTTTATTTTTGTTTATATTTTGTTATTTCTATTAATTAGAATTTGTAAGTGTGTAAGACTTGAATGTTTGTTTTTGTTGAATTTGCATGTGATCAAACATTCAAGTCCAAAGTTCTATTACGTGTGAATTAGAACTTATTTTTGAATGTTTGTTTTTGTTGGGTTTGTTGTGAAAATAATTCTTACAGAACAATTTTTGCAAAGAAAACATTATGTTTACTAAATCACTGCAAATTTATATATTTTGTCATTTTTACCGGATATTACATATTAGATATCAAATGGGTCTAACCGTCCAAGCAAAATTACAAAACCAATAACAGCTTCAAAAAATAGATTCTTTTAGGCTAAAATCAGCTTGGCCCAAAGGCTAAATCTAATATCTGTAAAAAGAAACTAAAAAAGCCTATTAAACAGTTAAAATTTGGCCCATATTCGCGCGGCCCAAGTCAGGCCCAAAACCAAACCCGATCCGAATCTGAATCCAATATCCGAAATATCCAACTCAGCCGGATATCAGGAATCCGGATTCGAATTCATATTCGAAATCCGGTTTTCGAAATTTTCAGATTCAGATTCGGGTATGTGCTATCCGAATTCGAAAATTTTGGTGCACACCCCTACGGATTGACGATATTCTGAGTAGGGCTAGTGAGTTTGATTCTGTTGGTTTTAGCTTTGTCAAGCGTGGTGCCAATGTTGAGGCACACCATTTGGCTCGTTGGGCTGCCTCTATTCTGTTGTCTGGAGGCTACTCTGTTGTTTCTGAGCATTTTCCTGAGCTGTTTTGGATTTATGCTAGGATTGATCTCCTTAGTTGTGTTTTCCCTTTGCTTTGAATAAAGTTGTGGTAGTTTTGATTAAAAAAAAAAAAAGGGTCTTGGGGTAAGTTCTTGGGAAGTCTAGGTTATGTTTGGTTTAATATTGAAAACATTTTTTAGTATAATGAATATTTTTTGTATTTTTTTTAGAACATTTTACGTAAGAGGAAAAATAAATTCAATAATAGGAAAACGTTATATGTTTGACGGAAAATGAATTTGATAATAGAAAACGTTTTACGTTAAAGGAAAAATAAATTCGATAATGGAAAAACGTTTTACGTCAGAGAGAGAATGAATTCGATAATTGGAAAACATATTACGTCTCAGGAAAAATGAATTCGATAATGGGAAAACGTTGTACGTCTAATGAAAAATGAATTAGATAACAAGAAAACATTTTACGTCAAAGAAAAAATGAAATCCATAATTGAAAAATGTTTTACATCAAAGGGAAAATGAATTCCATAACTGCAAAATGTTTTAAGTTAGAGGAAAAATGAATTCGATAACAGGAAAATGTTATACATCTGACGGAAAATGAATTTGATAATGAGAAAACTTTTTACGTTAGAGTAAAATGAATTTGATAATGGGAAAATCTTTTATGTGAAACAGAAAATGAATTCGATAACAGAAAAATATTTTACGTAAGAGGGAAAACAAATTTGATAACGGGAAAATGTTTTACATCAGAGAGAAAATGAATTCGATATCAAGAAAATATTTTACGTCAGAGGGAAAATGAATTCGATAACGGGAAAATGTTTTACGACTGATGGAAAATGAATTTGATAACGAGAAAATGTTTTACGTCAGAGTAAAAATGAATTCGATAGCAGGAAAATGTTATATTGAATTCAATAACGGAAAATGACGATATGCGATTGGAAAAATGAATTCGGAGACGATAACAAAAAACGTTTTTACATCAGAGGAAAAATGAATTCGATGACAGGAAAACATTATACGTCTAACGGAAAATGAATTCGATAACGAGAAAACGTTTAAAGTCAAAGGAAAAATGAATTCGATAACTGTAAAATATTTTACGTCAGAGGGAAAATGAATTTGATAACAGGAAAACGTTATGCGTCTAACGGAAAATGAATTCGATAACGGAAAAACGTTTTACGTCAGAGGAAAAATGAATTCCATAACTAAAAAATCTTTTATGTCAAAGGAAAAATGAATTCGATAACGGGAAAACGTTATACATTTGATGGAAAATGAAATTGATAACAAGAAAACATTTTACATCAGAGTACAAATGAATTTGATAACGGGAAAATATTTTACGTTTTACGTTGGAGGGAAAATGATTTCAATAATAGGAAAACGTTCTACGTCAAAGGGAAAATGATTTCAATAATAGGAAAACGTTCTACGTCAGAGGGAAAATGATTTCGATAATAGGAAAACGTTCTACGTCAGAGGAAAAATGAACGCTAACTGGAAAATGTTTTACGTCAGAGGGAAAATAATTCAATAATGGGAAAATGTTTACGTCTGACGGAAAATGAATTCGATAACGGGAAAATATTTTACTTCAAAAAGAAAATAAATTTGAAATCAGGAAAACGTTTTACGTCTCAGGGAAATGAATTCAATAACTAAAAAATGTTTTATGTCAGAGGAAAAATGAATTCGATAACAAACAAATGTTTTATTTCAAAGGGAAAATGAATTTGATCATGGGAAACATTTTATGTTGGAGGGAAAATGAATTTGATAACGGAAAAACGCTTTACGTCTTATAGAAAATGAATTCGATAATGGAAAAACGTTTTACATCTCAAAGAAAATGAATTCAATAATTGAAAATCATGATTGGAAAAACATTTTTAAAATCATTATCCAAACATAACCCTAATAATGAGTCCTAATAACGGACTGGACCTCTTGTTTCGACCACAATATGGATGTGTCTCAACCCGAGTGTCTTGTGGATGGGCTTAGTAATGTTGAATTTAAGGGAAGGCACTGGGCTTTGGTGCAGCTTGGGTGGGGCTGGGTTTTTGAGTTCACATAAAGGTCTCTCCACAACTGTGGGCTTGCCAGATTGGGTGTGGAATTGGCCCACATTTTCCGTCCTCTTAAAAATAAATATTAAAAACAATTAATCAAAGATAGTTAAAACTTAAACGGCTAAAACCCAGTTCCTCCCTTAAACTTCCACATGCTCTGGGCTAGTCAGAGCTTTCAATACATATGGCATTTAGTTTCTCCTTTAATCAAATTAAGGAGATGCATGAATTTTTCTCTTATCAAATTAGACTATTCAATAAAAATAAGATAGAATCCTAATTTCATCCTCTCTCATCCAAATTAATTTTAGTATTTTAACAAGAAGTAAAACAATTTTCTAGAAATAGTCAAAAACCAAAAAATGCAAATGAAAATAAAAATTAGAAGTATTTAACACTTTCAATCCGTTGGGGAGCCGGCCAAATTTTTTTAAACCCCTCCCCTTTTGGTCCATATATAAAATCTTTACAAAAACTAATATTTAACCCCTTAAATATTTGAAATATCAAAATTTAACTAAAATCTTGAAAATTTCTATTTATTTTTTCTTGAAAATTCAAAGGTATTAGACAACTTTTTTTCTTGTGAACATATATTTAACAACAAAACTCATAATGTGCCATTTAACTTGAAGAAAGTATTAAATGTTGTCAATTTTGGATTTTAAGGAAAAAAAATATAATTTATAATCTATGATCCTTGTTGATAACTATCACGAAAATGAATCCCACTCAGGATGAATGGCAAGTAAACTTCTAATGGTCTCGACTTCACCAACTATCTCCCAATCAGGGATTAAATTACGATCATTGACCTGGCAAATAAGCTCAAGGTAGTCCCCTTCTAAAATCACTGACATCCCATTAAACTCCTTAGCACTAAGACAAACTAACCTGGCAGCCCTTGCCTCCCCTTTGATGGGGTTTTGTCCGGTCTCGGAGAATAACACCGTCACTATTCCAAAAATAAATGAGTAGCAGATTCTTCATGTTCTCGACAAAGTGGACAGATCCAAGAGTCTTCTTGAAGATTATGATTCCATCTTCCTAACAGTCCTTTTTCACAAGAGTGCACCAACCACTACCTTCCAAAGGAGCAGTTTAAGGTGATGCTGAATCTTCAATTTCCAAATCTGCCTCCATTCCTCCGCACTCAGGGGGCTAGTAGAGAGGCCCCGAGAATTGACAATAAATTCATAAGCAGATTTTGTTGAGCATAGAACGATAAACACAAACACACGGAGGCCAATATTTAACGTGGTTCGGCAATTTGCCTATGTCCACACAGAGGAGATAACTTTGATTTCAACAAACCAAATATACAACTCTCAACTCTTACAGCCACAATTTCACTGGGAATTTGCGAATATACACACACTGGTCCGCAGCGGTCTTTCTATAGTCATGACTCACCATAAACGAGTCAAACTTTTTGTACCATTGTCGGGGAGCCTGCTTAAGACCGTAGAGGCTCTTCTTTAACTTGCAGACCAAGTGTTCCTTCCCATGAACTTCAAAACCTTCTGGCTACTCCATATATATCTTTTCTTTGAGATCTCCGTGAAGAAACGCTGTCTTTACATCCATTTGTTCAAGCTCTAAGTCCAGACTGGTAACCAATCCCAGTATAACTCGGATTGAGGTCATCTTCACTACAGGTGAGAATATCTCGTCAAAGTCAACTCCTTTCTTCTATTGGAAACCTTTGACGACCAAACGAGCTTTGTACTTCACCTGCTTGCCATCGTTCTTCAGCTTGAATACCCATTTATTCTTCAGTGCTCTCTTGCCCTTTGGAAGCTTCACCAACTCATACGTCTGATTCTTCTGCAAGGAACCCATCTCTTCTTGCATAGCTTGAATCCATCTGACTTTATCTGTATGAGTTTTTGCTTCATGAAAACTTTCTGGCTCCCCCTCATCAGTAAAAGAATATAATCTGATTCCGGATATCTTCGTGATGGAATCAGCAACTGACCTCTTGTAGATTTGTTCTGTTGAGGGTCGTCAACTGGAGGAAGTTCTTCATCATCTGATTGCTGTGATGATGCAGCAGCTTCTGGTGAAGTGGGTATCTACTCCCCCTGCTCAACACCCTCTTCATCATCATCAACTTCCTCTTCTTCTTCTGGGGATCCTTCCTGCATTTCTTCAGTCTCTGTGGTAGACTGAAATAGCGCAGGACTAGTAACAGTATCTTGAGCACTTGTACTGTTTTCACCTGGGTTTGTTGATCTTTTGAAGCTACCATATAACTCAGCTTCATGGAACACAATATCCCTGCTTCTGATGACCTTCTTAACTTCTGGATCCCAAAGTCTATATCCAAATTCTTCATCTCCGTAGCCAATAAAAATACACGGAGTGGACTTGACATCAAGCTTCTGCCTCTGCTCCTTGGATACATGTGCAAATACTTTGCACCCAAATACTCTCAGATGAGAGTAGGAGATCTTATGACCAGACCATACCATTTCCGGAACTTCGAACTTCAACGGTACAGATGGTGTTCTGTTGATCAGGTAACAGGCTGCACGAACTGCTTCACCCCAAAATGGCTTAGGCAACTTAGCCATACTGAGCATACATCTGGTTCGTTCTACAATGGTCCGATTCATCCTCTCGGCTACACCATTGTGTTGTGGAGTGCGTGGGATCGTCTTCTCATGTCTGATGTCATGGCCAGAGCAGTATGCTCTGAACTCTCTAGAAGTGTACTCGCCTCCATTGTCTGTCCAGAGACACTTCAATTTTTTTCCAATTTCTCTTTCCACCATAGCGTGAAAGTTTTTGAACTGTTCAAAAACTTGGTCCTTCGTTCTCAAGAAATACACTCACACTTTACGTGAAGCATCATCAATAAATGTAACAAAATACCTGTTACCGCCCAAAGACTCCACCTCTAAGGGACCGCATATATCAGAGTGTACCAGGCTCAACAACTCTGATCTTTTACTGACAGATGTACTAAATGAGACTCGATGTTGCTTACCGAACAAGCAATGCTCACAAGGGTTTAGCGCTGTACCTTTGTTGGCAGTAATAAGCGCTTTTTTGCCAGTGTAAACAACCCTTTTTCACCCATGTGACCGAGTCTTTCGTGCCACAGATTTGGAGATGCCTCATCTTGAACTGCATTGAGGCTATCGGTGCATATCTTCACATGAGTCTTGTATAACGTGCCGCAGATATGTCCACGGGCGACAACCATGGTGCCTTTAGTCAGCTTCCAAGCACCATTGCCGAAGTGGTTGCCGTAGCCCAATTGATTAAGGGTTGTCCCAGATATCAAATTTAATCGGAGGTTGGGCACGTGTCGAACGTCTTTCAACACCATGGTACAGCCAATATTTGTCTTTATACGAACATCGCCAATACCCGCGATCTTTGAGGAACTAGTGTTACTTATCCTCACTGTACTATAATCTCCAGCTTTATATATGGTGAAGAAATCACTGCGAGGAGTGGCGTGGTAGGAAGCTGCTGTGTCTACCACCCATTCTGCATCCTGACTCGCAACATGGAGACATTCTTCTTCACCGGTAGAGAATAATGCACAATCTCCTAGAATGGTGACTAATGCTTCACCATCGGCCTTCTTTGGCTGGTTGCTGGATTGGCTTTGCTCCCGTTGTAACTTCCGGCAGTTCTTCTTAATGTGGCCTTTGATGCCACAGTGGAAACATTTTATCTTGCCCTTTTGGTGGTAATCACCGGGATTTTAGGATTTGCCTCTGCTCCTGCCTTTGCCTCTACTTCTGCCTTTACCACTTCGTTGGTGCATTCCTTCAGTTATGAAGGCATGTGACTGGTCCATACCAGCCTCTTTTCTCTTGGCTTCCTTATTGAACAAGACATCATTTACCATCACCATGGTAAGTTTGCCGTCTGGAGCCGAATTGCTGAGGGAGACCACCAAAGTCTCCCAGCTGTCTGGTAACGAACTGAGAAGTAAGAGAGCTTGTTCTTCATCGCCAAGTTTCAACGCTACGGTTGAAAGTTGGTTCACCAGGTTCTGAAACTCGCTGGTGTGTTCAGCAACAGAGGTACCGCTCTTCAACTTTAAATTCACAAGGCGTCTCATTAAGAGAGCCTTATTTCGAGCGATCTTGGCCTGATACATGTTCTCCAGCTTTTGCCATAGCGTGTAGGCGTCTGTCTCTTGTGCAACATGATGAAATATACTATGGTCGATCCACTGTCTGATCTGACCAATAGTTTTCTTATTCGACTTTTTCCAATCCTTTTCCAGCGTCTCGTCTGGTTTTGTTCCTTTCTCTTCTATTGGATCAAACAGATCCTTGCAATTTAGAAGATCTTCCATCCGGGGTCTCCAGAGTGTATAGTTGGTCGCCGTAAGCTTGATCATTGCACCAGAAGTTGAATCTTCCATAGATTCTGCCTTTAACACCAGCTCAAATGGCTTGTTGCTTTATTCTCTTACGAAACGGAGCTCCACGTCGTTTGTGTCCAGAACGGTCGAAATAGCTAGGAACAGGTTCGGTCTAGCCCAAAAAGGACAAAAATTGGGCCCAAAATGCACAAAATTCGAATATAGAATATTCCTTCCAGAAACGGAATATTCCGTCTAACTTAACAGAATAGTTGCTGCCGACGTTAACGGTTACCGTTACCTTTAACTCGGGTGAGTCGACTCAGTGACTCGGTCTGACTCAGGGTAACACGGTCCAACTCTCCGAGTTGACTCAGTGACTCAGTCAAAACTCGGACCGAACGATCCACCAGGCTCGTGGGGAGAGTGGGCACACGCGCAGAAACTTCTAGGGGCGCATGTTGGCCCGTGCGATGTCCGTTTGACCCCTAGTTTGTACCGTTGTGCTTGTCTCGTCGCGAGGAATTCTCAGTTAGCTCCAAAATCTTATTTAGACACATATATGGTCTCGGCCGAATACAAAAAATAAAACTTTCGGCCACCTACTGGCTCTGATACCACTTGTTGAGCACAGAACGATAAACACAAATACACGGAGGCCAATATTTAATGTGGTTCGAAAATTTGCCTATGTCCACACAGAGGAGATAACTTTGATTTCAACAAACCAAATGTACAACTCTCAACTCTTACAGCCATAATTTCACTCACTGCACTTGGCACTTCTCCTCCACTTTGCACACATTCTTCTCCCATTCACGTTACAAGTTATAAAGGAAGAAGAGAAGTTCGAACGGTTTTTGGTTGAGCTACTGCAGTAAATGAGCTGCACGCCTAACTCCATTAAATGGCGTTGTTGGTTATTGCACTGCAATGCAAGATTTGCTGCCTGCAAATCTTGACCTCGTTTTCTGGGTATGGATTCGCGAAAAATAACGCGAAGATCTCATGCCGAATTTGATTTGTGAAGCTTTGCAGCCGCACAGCTTGACTTTTTGCCAACAGATTTCACCGTTAAAGAGCCTTTGGGATTATGTATCCACAGTGGAAAATCAGCCCTCGGTCTTGATGGGATAGAGATTCTCAAGATAGCTTCAGCGGAGCTTGGTTCAAAAATGTAGCGAATTAGATCTTCATTCCAATGTTGAACCGCATCATCTCCCACCACAATGAGGTCCTTAACCCGATTAATATGACGACTGATAACCATCCCTTGTTTCAGTTGAGGAGCAAAGTTCACAGCACTGGGAATCCAAGGGTTGCACCATATATTAATGTCTGCACCACCTTTCACCCCCCAACACAGACCAGCCGAAATGATGTCTCTCACTTGCAAAAGACTCTTCCAAATCCAGGAAGCACCCACCAGGTTAGGTGCATTAAAAAATGAAGTATTTCGGCAATATCTAGCTTCCAATGCTTTCACCCACATCAAATGCTTGTTAGTAATAAACTGTCATCCCAATTTAGCAAGTAGAGCTCGATTCATATCCACCATAGTATGTAAGCTAATCCCACCATGAATTTTAGGGGAAAAAATAGTACTCCAAGCCTTCGGGTGGAAATGTCGATGTTGATCATTATCAAATCCCCACCAAAAAATTTTTAATCGAGCATCAATAGACTTCAATATTTCTTTGGGGAGAGAAAAAAAACAGCCATAAAATAAGTAGGGAGAGCTGCTGCCACAGTTTGGATTAGTACCGTACGCCCGGCTTGTGTCAAAGATTTCGTTTTCCATCCCACTACTCGGTGGTTCACCTTTTCTGTGAGCTCTTTACAAGCTTGACTTCGGGATCTTGGAATACACAAAGGGAGCCCTAAATATCTGCCCCCTTGAGTGCCACAATTCAGCCGCAATATAGAGGCAATATATTCCTTATCCGCAGTAGACATATTGTTGCTGAAATGGAGGTATGATTTGTGAGAGCTGATCATCTGGCCAGACCAGCTAGCAAACATGTGAAGGAATTGATTTAACTTTAGCACCTCTCCTCCATTAGCCCTGCAAAAAAGCATAATGTCATCGGCAAACAACAAGTGAGTAATGGGAGACGCATGACGTGCAATACAAATGCCATGAAGCCGATTCGCAGCCTCCTTTCTCTGCAAGAGTCTTGTAAGGACTTCCATAATGATGACAAGGAGAAAAGGAGATAAAGGATCTCCTTGCCGGAATCCCCTACGCGGAGTAAAAAAACCATAGGGAGAGCCGTTGAGAAAGACCGAGAAGGAGATCGTTGATATGCATTGATAGATCCAATTTCGCCAACGGGTCGCAAACCCAAAATAGCGCACAATTTCCATAAAAAATTTTCAATCCACCTTGTCATATGCCTTTTCCATATCAGTTTTGGCGGACATAAGACCGCCTCGCCCTTGCTTTCTCTTAAGAGTACACAAGCTCATGCACCAAAATGATGTTTTCCTGAGTATTACAATTAGGCACAAAGGCATTTCGATATAATCTTCGAAGGCACTTTCTTTAAACGATTGGCCAAGATTTTTGAAATAACCTTGTAAGAAACATTACAAAGACTGATGGGTCGATGTTAGCTAATAGACGTAGGATGGTCTCTTTTTGGGACGAACACTATATTTGAATGATTCAGTTGGCAAAGCAAATACCCATTTTCGAAAAAAACTACGAATCATACTCACCACATCAGAATGCACAATCTGCCAATAGTGTTGATAAAAATTGGCGATGAATCCGTTCGGCCCAGGTGCCTTTGTAGGACCAATGCTTCTAACCGCTTGCCAAATTTCCATATCATCTGGCATTGAACAGAGCATGAGGTTATCAGCTTCAGTGATGATCTCCAGAATCAGCCCATTAAAACCCCTCGGGAAGCTATTGTTGCTACTGGAAAATAGATTTTTGAAATGATTGATAATATGGCATCCAACCGTTTCCCGTTCGGGAGAAGTTAGGGTCTCAATGTTAAGATCCTAAGAGGACCTAATGGAGGGCTGAGATGTTGCTAACACATTAATGAATAGAATGGAGGACTGAGATTAAAAGAGCCTTAAATCTCAGCCCTCCATTCTATCTGTTAAACATGTAATGGTGTTAGGCTTTTTTTAAGGCTCCTTTAATCTCAGTCCTCCATTCTATTCATTAATGTGTTGGAACATCTTAGCCCTCCATTAAGTCCTCTCATGACCTTAATATTAGTCCTTAACTTCTTCCTTCCCGTTCATTCAGCCATTCCAGTTTGCATGGGCTGTCTCCTAGTCCTCTATGTAGGGTTTTATTGTTAGTTTGGGCCTGCCCGTAAAACGTGATACCATGGCAGAGATAGAGGCTGACAGGTGGCCCAAACTGAATTTATTTGAAAATTTAATCATGCGACTGTGTATTAAAATAAAGAAGATTTTTTAAAATATAAATATTTCGAAAAATATTAAATAACGAAAAAGAACACCTAGATTAGAACGCGACACCTTTGAAATTTTACAAATTAAAAATCTTGAATCTTTAAAGAAAGTGCCTTAAGATTATAGAAATGCTTTGTGCTAAAAATAGGAAAAATCTTGATGAGCTTGTGTATTTAAGTGAAAGCAAGCGATCTTATGTCTGATATAAAAGGCTATAAAGGTGCTAAAATTAAAAGATCTAAAAATCCTTTTACGAGATTAAAGAGATTATTTTATACTTTCATTATCAACTAATTCAATTTCGCGTATAAACATAAACTGATTTTGCATTTATAAAAAAAAAAATTGGATCTAATCGTGAGGTGAGCTTTCTAAAAGGAATTTTATCCTTTTACGAGATTAAAGAGATTATTTTATACTTTCATTATCATCGGGACTAATTCAATTTCGCGTATAACACATAAACTGATTTTGCATTTATCCCAAAAAAAAAATCTGGATTAATACGAGACACACTGAGGTGAGCTTGAAAATGGACGAAGAAAAAAGGGGCACTGAAGGCATTCCACAAAAGACAAGGATGCATCCGGAAAAAGGAGGATATAATTTATCTCCTCCAGAAGTGGCGTGTATGGCCATAATCTTTTCGATGGAAACAACGCGGACTCGACCAACCAAATGCTGGTTAGCCTCTCTTTGGGCCTATCCTTTGCTGTTCTTTCTGGAATCCTCAGAAGCTACATTCAATCTGAGTTTAGTCAACGCAATCTAGGTGCTTATTGTTATGTGGTCTTAATACCAAAACTCAGTTGAGAGCCTACTCCCATTTCTTTGGACAATAACAACATAGACAAAATTCATGGTGGTCCTGAGCCTCCAGGTTGTCCAGTTTAGGCCTCCTCGACATCTTCCATTGCAAAGACCAAGCACTGGTTGTGTCATCCGATGTGGGATTGCAGAGCCATCAGGAGAGCCTGCTCCTTTAGGACAAAAGACCCGGTACAATGATGGGTTTTTTGAGAAGGCATTCATGACACTATTTGCTCGGAAGATGGGGAAGTTTGCAGCTTCGCCTAAAGCTGGGACAGAAGCTAAGAAGAAGGGGTGGTGGGACTATGACTACGAGAGCTTTGTGGATGTCTCTAAGAGAGTAATGCAGGGAAGATCTCGCACACAGCAGCAGCAAGTGGTTCGTGAGGTGCTGTTGTCTATGCTCCCTCCAGGTGCGCCCGCTCAGGTGGATAATGGATGACAATTCTCTGTTTTCTCACTTGGTTCAGCTAGTCTTTTACTCATTTTCTAATTGACGAGCTGTTACTAAATGGTAAATAAAGTACTAAATTGGGCATGCTTGTCCTGGTTATATGCTGTCTAAATCATAAATGGAAGGTGCAGTGAGAATATGTATAGGATAGAGCCTAACACAGCTATTGTTGCTGCAGTTTAGGAAATTGTTTCCTCCCACAAAGTGGGCTGCTGAATTCAATGCTGCGTTGACAGTGCCCTTCTTCCACTGGTTAGTTGGCCCATCCGAGGTAATTATGCTGCCAACTTCTCTTATAAATTGTCTTACATGTATTGCTAGGACGGGCCCCTGACAAAGTTAGAAATGTGCACGTTGGAAAACTTATGTAAGATGAACCAGTCACTGTATAGTTGAAAATCTACCTTCCTGGTTTTACATTCCAGTTAGTTCAGCTACCATTTTAGCTTTACCTTCCAATTACATGCATATCCAGCAAGACTTCTTTACTCAATACTAATTTGATGAGCCTTAAGTAGGTTGTAGAAGTTGAGGTAAATGGTGTGAAGCAACGGAGTGGAGTGCATATAAAGAAGTGCAGGTAATATCTAGACCATAATGAATATTTCAGCTCCAATTACACTGAAACGCTTTGATAATAGAAGGTTCCAACTTCCAACTCCCTTGTTGCATTCCTTTGCCACACCATTTCTCTCAACAGCCAAATGAAGCAGTGTTCTTGAGAAGAGAAATCATTAGTAGATATTCTCATCGTGTTAAACTGAACGTCTTTCCTTCCCAAGGTATTTGGAGAACAGCGGGTGTGTAGGCATGTGCGTGAATATGTGCAAGATTCCTACCCAAGATTTCTTCACCAATGAGTTTGGGCTTCCATTAACTATGATTCCAAGTATGTCTTCTCATTCTGCTGCTCTTGTCACCAAATCTTTGTATAAAGCTAACATTGTATACAACAGATGAATTATGCACATTGCTTCTGGTTTCTACTTTGGACTCTAATGCTTGTTGGTGATTACCGCGGGGGAAGACCCAAGAGCAAAAAAAAAAAACGGTGCTCTGAATTCAAAACTAAACCTGCATTTAAAATAGTCACTCTTGACGAGACCTATATTCTGCAGATTTTTAATAGGTCATCTACTCTATGTTCATCCTCAGATTTTGAAGATATGAGCTGTGATATGGTGTACGGCCAAGTTCCATCCCCATTCGAAGAGGATCCTGTGTCCAAACAGTCTTGTTTTTCAGACATTTGTAAGTTTCTAGAAGCTCTATTGCAATCAGTGGATATTTTCTCTGTTTCCTCACTAACATCACCCTTTTGCAGGCTCCATGGCAAATCCCAGCTCCAGTGTTTGTCCTAAACTACAGGCTTGAAAAGAGCTTCCCTCTCGTACCATCAATCATCCAAACATCTAGAATGTTTCATACATACATCGAAGACCAGTTTGTCATGGATGTGTCTTTTAAGAGTGAGATCTAGCCAACGCCACTATTTAGTCTTTTTTTTTTCTTTTTTTCTTTTTTTAACTCTTAAAATAGACATAGTTAAACCTTATTTTGGATCCTTATAAGTAAGAAACAATATGACAGTACAGATATCATACTCTTGCTTTCTACGCGTAGAAACGGCTTCCTTCCCTTTTAAGAAGCATAAACTGTTTTATGCATTGAAAATTTTTTGGTATACATTACAGCTTTCCAGGGTGTTCTGCTGTCCATCAAATAACAAAGAACATGAATGAGAAAAGATTACTAATTTTGTGCAAGACGTGGAGTTGGTTTTCCGGATAAAAGTTCAAATTTTGTTCATGATCTGGAGTTGGGTTGGCATGGTATTAACAAGCAAGACCAGTAACATCCACCGCATTGAAATGTAATCCAGTTTGAACCTTCTTCTTGAAATGGATTTAACAAGGAAGTCTGACGAAGGGCTGTATGCCTCTATCTTATAACAAACGATACTGAGCTAGTGGTGTTACTCATGAAGTTATATTTTGGGACATTTTGCAATTGATGCTGGAAACAAGCCCCCGCCTTTATATTAGATATAACAATTGTTAAAATTAAAATAGAAGAGATAAATAATTTAGACGAGAGAGACTAAAGACACAAGATTTGAATGATTCGGTCTATAGATCTACATCCACTGTAAAAATAAATAAATAAATAAAAAATAAAAAATATCCAGTTCATTAGGCACACTTTGTATACTCATTGGTGGAAGGATGACATTACACGGGGCTTTCAATTACAAGAGTGTGACTTTATTAAAAGGTTTAATTATACAAACAGTCCTTGTGGTATAATGTTTTCACAAAAAGGTCCTTGTGATAAACGTTTGTACAAATTTGTCTATGTAGTCAGTGTATAATAACAAAATAGTTCATTTGTTTCAACTTTGTCGTCTCCCTTAACGTTCAATGTTCAATGTTGAGTTTTAAACTATTAACATATGACTCGTTGACTGTTGTATAATTAAGCCTTAATAAAATAAGGTCTAGTCTCTTCTGCAGTCCCTTTCCTCTTGGTTGAAACGTGAAAGGAAGCAATTTTAACCTTAACAAACATACTTATTCGGTGGTTGCCGTGGTTGGCAAGCATCATGATTTTAAGAAAGTTTTCCACCAAACCAACGTGATATTAATTATATTTTAGTAATTCCAGAGGACTTTCTTGGTTAATATCTCTAGTTCTTCGTCATGGGATTTCTGAAGTTGTTTGTGATGGCTTCCGGGCTTAACTCTAACAGGCAAATCTAAACAATTTCCAAAATTAACTTTAAACTTCTAATTTGTTGCTCTGGAGGGAGTGGTTGTGTAAGATTCAAAGCTGCATTGCTCTCCTTAGGAGAATACTTTGCCCCATAATGTTCATAGAATATAAAAATGAGGTTACTGCACACAGTATATAAGAAAATGTCCCTCAAATTTCTCGAAGTGGACAGAATCTATAGGCCCGCAATTCTTGTTTCCTGTTTACTAGGAAACACAGTTTGAATTAAGTTACGTCTAATCCTTTGCTTTTGAAAATCAACACTGGAAAATGCAGCCAAGTATCACCATCACGGCCATATATGGGGCTGGTATATTTCCAACCAGATTCCAATTGGGGCTATTCATGTCCTGCAGAAGTCCAAAAATCAAGCCGCGCCTCCCTCGCTTTCTGATACATACGAGGCAAACAAGAAGATGATTTTCCCACCGAAAAGAATTATAATGTTCTTGACCATCCATGTGAAACTCTTCAAGTTACTCAAAGTTCAAATCACATGATAAGCCTTTTAACTAATAAAACTGTTCTTGCAAGTCCCCAGCAGCTAACTTCTCCCACCTCCCTTGACCATTGAATAGCCACTGCTATAGCCTCAAGCTTTCTGCTTTGACGGCCCATGTGACTCACTTTTCTACGTATCCGTGACTACACTGCTAAGGACAAATATAATTTCTGCAATCTTCAATACCATACCGCGCCTCAGATTATGGCATCCAAAGTCCAGAAATGCCAAATCCATTATTTCTCACGTGAATCACGTCGCGTTTTTCATGGACTTTTGACGTAATTAACAGTGAGTCTCTCTCTGTGCAAACCTGAAAAAATAAAGAAACTTGTAAGACACGAGATTTCATTAGAGAGAATTGTGCTTAGCATTTCTACCATGTCCTTTTCGTATTTGTGTCCTGACTTCCAGGTTCATATATCAAATAGTAGGATAAAGTTTGTTCTTTTTTCCCAAGACAAATGTCCGGTTTGGCGCAGTTGATTCCGTGAACAGAATGAGGTGCATACAGACACACTCTACCCCAACGACCAACTAACCTATCAACGCCCTGCTTATCCTTTTCTATAAATGCCAGTCCCTTGCTTGAGACATGTCAAGCCTACGAACTGTCTCTGAAGCCTCCACTACTTCATTAGACTTATCACCATTAGAATCCTGGAGGCTTTTGAGTTTGGAGGGATAGAAAGAAAGATGGCTGCTAATGCCACCTCCTTTTCGATGATGATGAAAATTCTGTGCATCACTCTTTGTTCCCTCAGCTTGCTTTGCTCTGCTTTCACTTCTGTGGATTACTCACAAGCGCTTGAGAAATCCATTCTCTTCTTTGAGGGACAGCGGTCAGGAAAATTGCCATCAAACCAGCGGCTGACGTGGAGGGCTGATTCTGGGCTGTCGGATGGGTCTTCTTATCATGTATGACATCCGCTCTGTTTTTTCATTGTTTGGAGCAACTATGAACTAATGACTGAGGTTCTACTTGCTTCTGGATTTCAGGTGGATCTAGTTGGGGGTTATTATGATGCTGGAGATAACGTCAAGTTTGGCCTACCAATGGCCTTCACCACTACATTGTTGGCATGGAGTGTCATCGAGTTTGGTAACTCAATGCAAAACCAGATTGAGAACGCCAGAGGTGCCATCAAATGGAGCACTGATTATCTTTTAAAAGCAGCCACTGCAACCCCAGAGACCTTATACGTCCAAGTGAGCAAAGATAAAATACAAAACATGCCTTAGACACTGTACTATGCACTCAGACCAACAATAGTCGGAAGAACCCCCTATGTTACAGTTAAACACGCATTCCTCTAAGGGAAGCAGTACACAATCAACGTGAAATAAGTAATTTTACTTCATCACTGCATGACACAAACAAACATGGTGGAGTGAGAAAAAATTCTGTGTTCATTAATATTCATGATTTTAAATCGAGGAGCTCAAGAGATCGTTGTTTGGTGCTGAATTGTGCAGGTGGGAGATCCCAACTTGGATCATCGGTGCTGGGAGAGGCCTGAAGATATGGACACACCACGCAATGTATACAAGGTCTCTGCTCAAAACCCAGGATCTGATGTAGCAGCAGAGACAGCCGCTGCACTGGCTGCAGCTTCAATAGTATTCAAAGATTCCAATCCCTCTTATTCCACCAAATTGCTTCATACAGCCATGAAAGTAAACGTCCAGACAATTGCGTTCATTGTTTAGCAGCTTTATGTTTCTGCAACTTCATTAACCAGAAATCTGATCGCAACAATGCAGGTATTTGATTTTGCAGACAGGCATAGAGGTTCTTACAGCGACTCTCTCAATTCAGTTGTCTGCCCATTTTACTGCTCTTACTCGGGCTACCAAGTAAGAAATTCCATTTCCTTAATCGTGTTTTATTACTTAAAAATAGCTTCTGACCCTATTTCTGCCTATTAGGATGAGCTTCTATGGGGTGCATCGTGGATTCACAGAGCCTCACAGAACAGCTCATATTTGGCTTACATCAGGTCCAATGGCCACACGATGGGCTCAGATGACGATGACTACTCCTTCAGTTGGGATGACAAGCGAGCTGGGACTAAAGTTCTACTTTCCAAGGTCTTACTTTAAGACTCTGTTCTTGCTAGTCCTGCGTTGCCCTATACGTCTTTAGAAATTTACTTCTTTTTTTGCAATTTTCCCCAGGGTTTTCTAGAGAAGAACACTGAAGAATTCCAGATATACAAAGCACACTCAGACAACTATATATGTTCTCTAATTCCGGGAACATCTAGTTTCCAGGCTCAGTATACACCTGGTGAGCAATATCCTTCCATTTCTTGTCCGTTTTCATATTGAGTTGTCAATGGTGTAGGATCAGCTCATTTATTCTCCAGTTACAGCCCATTAAACAGTAGTATGGAGGGCCTGTCATCATCTTAACAGAGATAACTATCTCTTAGACGATAGGGACTCCCCATACAGTGAATTGAAGTAAATTAAATAGCCACTGGAAGGAGATGCATCTCAGTGGTAACTGGTAAATGATTGCCTAATACTATTCTTTTACAGGGGGACTTCTCTACAAAGCAAGTGAGAGCAATCTGCAGTATGTTACTTCAACGGCTTTCCTCCTCCTAACCTATGCTAAGTATCTTAGCTCCAATGGTGGAGGCGCTACATGTGGCACTTCAACGGTCACAGCAGAAGATCTCATCTCCCATGCAAAGAAGCAAGTGGACTACATTTTAGGAGATAATCCGGCAAAGATGTCTTACATGGTAGGGTTCGGAGAGACTTACCCACAGCACGTCCACCACAGGGGCTCTTCTCTACCATCTATACATGCACACCCTGATCACATTGCCTGCAACAACGGGTTTCAATACCTCTACTCCGGCGCACCCAATCCAAATGTCCTTGCTGGCGCCATTGTGGGTGGCCCTGATAGTAAAGACAACTTCTCTGATGATCGGAATAATTACCAGCAATCCGAGCCAGCAACATACATAAATGCACCATTTGTTGGTGCTGTAGCTTTCTTCTTAGGCAATCCCACCACAAACTGAAAACATGTTCAGTACCTGTGGTTTGAGGATGAGTACCTGTCCAATGGAAGTTTGAAATTTAGAGCAATTAGGTTTGAAGAGTAATATGCTTCCATGGTTAATCCATTTACACGCAAAATCTGGAAGAAATTTGAAGTGGCTATTGAAACTTAAAAAAGTATCTTGCATCGTTGCTGTTATCTCTCAAACTTGAACCAGAGTCTCCAAAAGACTACACAGAAGCCGATAAGCATTTGCAGCAGGAATTGCAGAATTTTTAAAAAAAAAAAAAAAAAAAACAGATACATCATTAAAATAAAGGCAGAAAACCAACACAGTATCAAGAAAACAACTAAAGCGAGTAAAGCTAACAGAAGAAAAACAGAGAAAAACTAGGGAGGACCACTCCAGCTATAACCAGGACATATCTTTCAGATGCTCCGGAACAGGGGTAGCCTTCATAATAAACTCTAGAAGCAGCCCAACGAGCTAGTTGGTGTGCGACCATATTGGCACCTCGACGAATATGAACCGCCTTCCATGATGCATCCGTTGGAGAGACTTATGAAGGACTCCAATTGTATCATGAATGCTCTAATCCACTCTTCTATGGTAGCTGTTAACTGCTCTCGTCACTGAGCATCACCTTCTAAAATTATCTCTCTGAAACGCTACTTGAACCCCCCGAATAGCTGCCTCTGCTTCCGCTTCAACAGGTTGGAGTTTCGCAAGCTTTTTTGCAGCAGCTCCCTTGAAAACCCCCTTGTGGTCTCGCATAACAGCAGCTGCAGGAATTGCAGAATCACTTGATAAAATCCAAACTATTTTTATGATATCTGTGTGGCCTTGATGGAACCGAAGGTTAGTAAAGCCAATTGATAATTATCTGGCTCATCTATAGCAAACAAAACTGCTCCGGGCGTGCAGGATGGTTGAGCAACCCACCTTGCCGCTGAGGCTTTAAATTTAAGGATTAATTTGTTCAATTAATTCAAGGAATTATCTTTAAAACGGTTTATAATGTAAACATCTAGAAGCAGCCCAACGAGCTAGTTGGTGTGCGACCATATTGGCACTCTCGACGAATATGAACCGCCTGATGCATCCGTTGGAGAGACTTATGAAGGACTCCAATTGTATCATGAATGCTCTAATCCACTCTTCTAATGGTAGCTGTTAACTGCTCTCGTCACTGTGGCAGAGCATCATAAAATTATCTCTCTGGAATCCCCTCTAACAACTTGAGGAATAATTGCTGAAACAGGTTGGAGTTTCGGTAGTTTTTTTTGCAGCAGCTCCCTTGAAAACCCCCTTGTGGTCTCGCATAACAGCAGCTGCAGGAATTGCAGAATCACTTGATAAAATCTTCAAACTATTTTTATGATATCTTGTGTGGTTATCCTTGATGGAACCGAAGGTTAGTAAAGCCAATTGACCAAGTAATAATATATCTCCATCTATAGCATAGCAAACTAATAACCAATTGGCAACGAATATGAACAATGTTTTCTCCAATTCATGAAAAGGTAAAAAAGGAAAACTTTAAATTAAAGATCAAAAATTTTGCACAATAACAATAATGAAATAAAAGCGTGCAGGATGGTTGAGCAACCCACCTTGCCGCTGAGGCTTTAAATTTAAGGATTAATTTGTTCAATTAATTCAAGGAATTATCTTTAAAACGGTTTATAATGTAAAGATTAAACATAATTTTTTTTTAAAACCATAATTACTAAACCGGATTCATCGCAAATACCAGCTTGACTCATTGTTGGCTGTTGCATAAATATATTCGAACGTTGTTAATATTTTTTATTTTATTTTTCAGTTGTTTATTTATTCATTTATCATTTTTATCTAGTCACGAATACTGACACACGGGAGCCGAGCAATGCTTTACTTATCGACAAAACGAATCCAACAATGTCCCAAGGGAGTTAGCAGAGTCTGTCATACTTTTCCTTAAAAATTTAATTTTTTCGTCAAAAAAATAAATTTTTAAAAAAACCAAATATTTCCCTTACGCCGATTCCATGTATTCGCATTACTAAAAAAAATAAAATTGTTAGCCTTCCTAGAGGTCTCAAGACGTTCCTACTTCCGCGAACGAAGCGTAATTTTAACTTCCTTGACCATCCAATTGCTCCAATTATTCTTCTCTCAGCAGTTCTTCTCAGATCCACGCCCCTTCGGGGAGAAGATTTCCGAATTTAGAAAATATTTTGTATTTATTTGGGCATGCGAGCCGCTCCCTGTTTCCTGTTTTTCTTATATGATATACGACGTCGGTCAAATAGAAAACGTTTTCGTCCCACCTAAGGGCTCTTTCAGTTATAAATCTGTAAAATCCTTTAACGGATCCGATCCAATATAAATATATTTTTTAATTAATACCACCAGAATTAAATGAATTAATTATAAACATATCTGAATCCGAAGATTCCATGTATTCACTTCCAACTCTCATTCTTCTTACTAAAAAAAAAAAATTGTTAGCCTTCCTAGAGGTCTCCGAAGACTTGTTCCTACTTCCGCGAAGCGAAGCGTAATTTTAACTTCACTTGACCATTTAATCCAATTGCTCCAATTATTCTTCTCTCAACCGCAGTTCTTCTCAGATCCACGCCCTCCTCATGGCTCTCTCCGCCCGCTTCGTTTTCCTCTCCCTCCTCCTCGTCCTCTCTGTATCAATCTCCCTCGCCGAGATCCGCTCCACGGAGATCCGATCCGATGCTCGGCCCATCATCCCCTTCGACGAGTTCGGGTTCACCCACACGGGCCGCCTCGAGCTCAACGTCTCCGGGATCTCCCTCTCCAATCCCAATCTCGACCTCTCCCAGGTCGGCTTCTTCCTTTGCACCCGCGACTCCTGGATGCGCGTGCTCCAGCAGCTGGAGGAGGGCGAGGTCAAGTGCGCCCTTCGCTCCGACCTCGTCAAGCCCGTCTACACCTTCGATAAGCTCAAGAACGCCAAGGGCTTTAGCACTGTCTTCTCCGAAAACGATGCCGATCAGTACACGCTCGTCTTCGCCAACTGCTTCCAGAACCAGCTCCAGGTCTCCATGGACGTCAATTCCGCGATGTACAATCTCGATGGCAAGAGTGGTCGCCGGGATTACCTGTCCGCCGGGAAGACCATTCTCCCTAGGGTTTACTTCCTCTTTTCGCTGGTCTATTTCGCTCTCGCTGGGCTTTGGATCTCTGTTCTGTACAAGAAACGATTGACCGTGTTCAGAATCCATTTCTTCATGCTTGCCGTTCTGCTTCTCAAAACTGTGAACTTGCTCTGCGAGGCCGAGGACAAATCGTACATCAAGCGCACTGGTAGCGCCCACGGCTGGGACGTCTTGTTCTACATATTTAGTTTCTTGAAGGGAATCACGCTCTTTACTCTCATAGTTTTGATCGGGACGGGTTGGTCGTTTTTGAAACCCTATTTACAGGACAAGGAGAAGAAGGTCTTGATGATTGTGATCCCGCTTCAGGTCGTGGCGAACATCGCTCAGGTTGTGATCGACGAGAGCGGGCCCTTCGCGCAGGATTGGGTAACCTGGAAGCAGGTGTTCTTGCTGGTCGATGTGGTTTGCTGCTGTGCTGTTTTGTTTCCGATTGTTTGGTCGATCAAGAACCTGCGCGAGGCGGCAAGGACCGACGGGAAGGCCGCTGTGAATTTGATGAAATTGACCCTATTTAGGCAGTATTACATTGTGGTGATATGCTACATTTATTTTACCCGTGTGGTCGTGTATGCGTTGGAAACTATCACTTCCTACCGGTATCTTTGGACCAGTGTGGTGGCCGCGGAGTTGGCGACGTTGGCGTTCTATGTGTTTACAGGGTACAAGTTCAAGCCTGAAGCGCACAACCCGTATTTCGTGATTGATGATGATGAGGAGGAGGCTGCAGCCGAGGCACTGAAGCTTGAGGATGAGTTTGAATTGTGAGTGAGTGAACAAGGAAGAGTTTTAGAGCTGGTGCGGTGATCACACTTGGGAGTTTGAGGTAGAGATTTCAAACTACTACAAGAGTCTTGTTAAACTTGAGTATCATAGAAATTGTGAAGATACAGTCTGTGCTATGTGTTCTGTGTTCTGTTGCTTCATCTGTTGTTCCTGTTATTCTTAAGTTACTCGGATGATCTCACAGACACTTATGTATGTCCGTGAACTGGATAGTACGCGTAAGTACTGATACTAGATACTTTGCATTCAAGTTTTGGGGCAGAAATGGCTGTTTTACATTAAGTTTCCTTAACTTCTGTGTATGTAAGCTCGAAATTGTCATTCACAGTTGCGTGAATAGAAATGTTATGCTACTTGCATGAAATGAGGTGTTATCCAGAAACTACTAGTTTTATACTTGCGGGAATTTGGTATAACAAAGTGGGTGTGAAACATCACGCTTATTGTGTGTAAACGAATTTTATGAATGAACATTCCACTTGTTCAAAGCCTTCTAATTTATAAACTTTATTAATGGGGTGAGGCAATTATAGTCAGAAGATCTTATTGATGCATGAAAATGTGATCCAGCTTTACTGTTTGTTATATTGCTTAGTTGCAATGGCTTGATCATGAGTTAGTTTATCTGTAGTCTGTTAACAAATCTTGTATCACTATGGATTTTGGTGGAGCTAACGTATGTAAGCTTCTGCTGTTTGGATTGTATATTGCAAATTATGGTGTAGTTCCATACGGGGATTATGATTCCTATGATTTCTGTCTGTCTTTTTTTCCTCTGTTTTATTTTTCTTTTTCTGGGTGCTTTTTTTGTTCCGGGAGAGAGAAGGGGGGAGCGTTAGTAAGGTCACTCTAAATCGCTTTTGACCGCCTAAATCACTGTGGCTTGAATTCAAGTTATGAGAAGAAAGATGGTCTTCACCTGAAGAACATCAATGAATGACGAGATTGCCACGATTAGGTTGGGCATAGAACCAATTTGAGACTGTTTTCCAACAAATAACATCGGTTAGCTCCAATACTAGCGTCTGTTTTTCAAAAGCCTGGTTGACATGATAATTTCTTGCCAGACAGATAGATAGAGTAAATAATTCGTAGGCATTTACTGCTAATGTCAAAGATCTAATGTCCATTTGAGGTATTGTTTGTTGTCTTCAAGAAAATTTAATCATGTCTACAGTTTGATGGATGTAGAGGTTTGTAGATGTCATTCTTTCTTTAGCCATTGGAAAGTCGAATTCCCCAGCTTGGGAAATGGGAAGAAACCATGGCAGAATGCGTGTATTCTTGTTTGTGACTGTATTTAATGATGGCAGAATGCAGTGTTTTAAGATGGTTCTTGCGCAGAGATGTCATTAATGGTTGAAACTGAAAAAGACGGGTTGTCTTTGCACAAAAATGAATTTCAAACTTTCATGGTTAGAGGTGATGTTTTGGATATTGATTGCTTCCCAACGGGTACCTCTATGAATTTCAGAGCTAAAATAAAATTATATGTAGTCTCAGCACCAAACAACCCAGGTCCATTTTCTATTTCTTAAGTAATATGCACACCAGAGGCCCATTTAATAGCGTAAATGTCGGTGCTGGTTCAACTCAGCTTTGAAATCATAATGGTAAACAAGGTAAAATCCATCTGCCCAGGTTATTGCCCTGAGATCTACCTCAGTTGCCTAGATTTTGGAGAGAGAAGAGAGAAGGGGGGGGGGGGGGGGTTGTTTATGAGGAGGGATACCGGGTGGAACCACTTTTCCTTTGTTCTTCTCTAAATCTAACTTACTTGGAATGATGTAGGTGTTAAGATCTTAGCATTCCATGGTTCTTTTGTGTCCTTCGAGAAATTTTGACCCGTTATTCGGTTAGTTGTGGGGTTGCTGTTACTTCCAATTTTAAATTTTATGCATTTGCACTTCATAGCTGCAAGTTGACATTTATTAACATTTTAAACTTGGTCAAGGCGGAGTTCAGCAGTATTTAATATATGAACTCCACTGGTAGACTTGCTAAGAGCTCCGCCTCTTGTGTAATCCGTCCAAAATCCTTAATAATCGAGAACTTGTCGGTGGCCTGTTGTTATTCTTGATATCATCAACATCAAATAGTTGTCCTTTGTTCTTTTCTTGATTTAAAAATGTTCCTCCCACCAAATGGTTCCAAAAGTTTAGACTGCCTGTTAGGCCTGTTCAATGCCAGTGACATGTGAACTTATAGGACAAGAGAGAGACAAAAGGGCTGGACAATATCGCTATTAGCTCCTCATGTGCCAAATTTAAGGCTAGTTAGTTATGTACTTTTACATGGTACTTTCCTACTTAGGAGCTGCTAAAAGTAAACAGTGAATTATGCAATGCAAAGTTTTGGTATATTAACAAAGCTTTTTGGCTTGGAGCACAGAAATGGCTTTCACCGCAAGTAACCCTTTTCTTACAAAGGGGGAAACATGACTTGTTGACCGAAAAGATGGCTTCAGATGCCAGCGTCATTAGGGGGGAGAAATAACAGTGACTAGTTAAAATTTACAAGCTTCTTTCTTAGGCGGTTCAGCTTTCTTCCTTTACTTTGTCTTTTAATCTCTCGCCTGTGGATTAGCAAAAGAAAAAATTGTTAGGAGGATCAGCAGACAATTCCAATTGTTAGGATTTTGAATTAAATAAGACAACAATTCCGATTCCGGTCCTGTAGAATCCTAGCACTATTAGAAACCGGAACCAAGACCGACAGCGGTATATTCTACCGATTCAGCGTACAATTCCAGTTTCGGGATTGTTTTTTTGGAACCGATGTAAGGTCTGGGAGCATTTCTTGGAACAGAAAATGCAGCTTTCCAGAAGATTTACGTGCAGTCCACCTCTCAAAGTGGTTGAGGTAGATGAGTTAGTTGAATGAAGAAGGGGAATTAATTGGCGGCTTATTCAATAATGTATGTGACTATGTGATTATTTTGCAGCTGTAAACTCGTGTCACTTGGGGGAATACGAGTTGTAAGCGTAAGAAGAATTGCATATAATAAGACTGTTTTGAGAACAAAGAAAGCTGATTCTCCTGATGGAGGCATAGAGTCTACAGAGTGCATAACCTTGGAATGTTGTATCCTACGGACGGCTGAGATGTATCACCAGATATCTCTTAGCGTCTTCCAAATATGTGATGGAGGCATAGGATTGTATGTGATGATTCATTCAAAATAACAAAAAATTAAATTAATTTTTTATTATTTGATGTGACCTGGACTATTTTATGGTGGAGAATCGTTGAATTACTTTATTATTTTTACGCCACCAAATAAATACCATATGACTGGTTAGCACCGCCCCCAGTTAAGAAGAGAAGAAAAGCAAAATTGACGATTGTATGTAATGCTTGAGAATTGAGGAGGTAACCTGGTATTTATGATCTTTCTGCATAAACCCTAGAGATAGAGAACGCCACTCAATATGGGTGTTTTCCGAAGTCTTCCTCACCATTTCATTAGACTGTGTTACAGAAGGGTGATGGCAGTCTAGCCAATCATACGGACATCGACAATTCTAAGGATATCTGCCAAAAAATGTGCAGAGAGCCAGAGAAGAGACTGAAGACCAAAACCCAAGAAAGACCTGCAATCTCGGTAGCGTAATCTCCACTGCTTGCTTGGCCTAATTTTTAATAAAAGCTGATGTCGTGTTCATCGGTCAAAGCTTTTTGCCAACTACTCACTGGCCACTGCAGGTGCTGTTTCTAGCCCTTTGCACAGGGCCGCATTTACTCTGTTATTCAATTCATTTGACATTCAGAAAGTGGTGGTCCATTCTTTCTCTTCTGCAGTTATGCCCAGCTAACTTTCTTGCTTGTGTGCCATAGGCCTACTGTAGTCAACCATAACCACATGGAGGGCTTTATATGTAGAAGGAGATGGATCTCATGTGCTTTGGTATCGCTCCCGGATGGGCTTCACACCCATCCCCTTGTGTACTTTGCCCGCCCTTTAGTGAGCTTCCTTGTGTCCAGGCTACCGGCGCTTTTTAAGTATTGTAACTAGCACTTTGGTTTCGGTGGTGCCATCTATCATGTCCGGCCACACTGCTCTCTTTTCCTGATACGGAGCATTTGGTGATTTTTCGACTCTTTTTGAGTCCTGCAGGTCTTATTGAGTAGCCTGGTCTGCTTAAATTCATATCAGTTCTTATTTGTTTATTTTGTGCTATGATTTCCAATGCAATGAAAGCCAATTGGCATTATTAAAAACAATAAAAACAAAAGATTGATCTCATGTGCGGACTTAAGTTTTGAATTCTTGGCACGTGTGAAACTTTCTTGTGTAAGCATGCATATCTGAATAGCTTATTACGGTAAGTATGGTAGAACAAACTATAAAATGAGTAGATCACAATCGGGACTTTCATGTTAGCCTCTATCGTCCTTTCGCTGTCAACTTTCCGAGTCTTGAAATAGTGGAGTGGATGCCACGATCGAAGATGAGAGAGCTCATCTTACGTAGTTGTCTCGTGGACCCATTCAAACACAAACAACAAAGCATTCTCATGTGGAATCCAAATGTTTTTGAAGCTCCTCAGCTTTTTTGTTCAGGAAAGGTCATTTTGCAAACTAATTCTCTGAGGAATGCGAGATTGTTGTGGGATCAGAAAGACGCTCACTTGCATCACCAGGGCTGTAGTCCACGACTGATTGGTCAGACATAAATACACTGACACCGTCCCCTGATCAGTCCAACAATTCCTCGAGTTTAGTTGCAGCATCAAATGTACATTTGTTGTTATGACTTGCTGTTTATTGCTTTGAGTTTGCAACTTAAATGGTTCCTGTAGAATGGAAGTCTCTCCAACCGTGTTCGTTAGATATGGGGATTAAAGTTTCTTATTGCAGGGAGAGAAAACATACATTGGGGGAATTGCTGTCCATTCAAGATAAACAGAGACAGAGAGAGAGTAATTAGTTCCTATATGTTCCTGTTGGATTACCTTGATTGTGTTGACCAAAGAGTCAGCGTATTGGCTGGCATATGGGGACCTCCCTTGCATTAATCACATTAGGTGCAGCACTATAAGAGTGGCCGGATTGGATATAAAAATAAACCAGAACACATTCATTAAGAATGTCAGAGAAAGAGAGAGAAGCAAAGACCACCTCTTCTGTATTAATACGGATGAGGTGCATGTGATATTTCTCTTTCCCTTTTTCAATCCGCAGTTTGATAGCAAAGCTCCAGGATCAAATGGGCCAACCCCAATTGCATCTCTGACAGGGAAAATCCCCATTAGAAAAAGGAAAAGCAAAAGGGGAAGCAAGGAGAAAGCAAAAGGCTAGCTGCAAAGAAAAGAACACAACATATAGAAAGAAGAAGAAGGACATGGAGGAGGTGATGATGATGATCAGTAGCCCAGAAAATTCCAGAAACGAATTAACCATTTCTGCCGAACCAATCACCGCCTCCTCCACTTGCCTCAGCTGGAAGCTGTACGAAAATCCATTTTATTATCCTCAGCATCATCCACAGCCACAACAGCAACATCAACAATGCCAAACTAACAAGCATTTTCATCACCTACATCTTTCTCGCTCTACTCGTAAGATTGCTGCGTCTTTCTGGGATTTAACCTTCTTCACACCCATCATGGAGTCCGAGCTTGAATTTTCTCAAGCCCAGATCACCGAACTGAAGGCTGAGCTCGAATATGAACGTAAAGCACGTAAGAAAGCAGAATCGATGAATAGGAGGCTGGCCAGAGAGCTTACAGAGGAAAGAAGAGGAAGAGAAGCGATGGAGAGTGTGTGTGAAGAGCTTGCGAAGGAGATTTCATCTGTTAAAGCGGAGATCAATAGGATGAAGAGAGAGATGGAAGAAGAAAGAAAGATGCTAAGGATGGCTGAGGTGCTCAGGGAAGAGAGAGTCCAGATGAAGCTCACTGACGCAAAGATTCTTTTCGAAGAGAAGCTGCAAGAATTGGAGGAGTCTGCTAGGATGCAACTTGAGAGTTCACCTTCCATGGTAAAGAAAACGAATCAACAAGATATTCCACCAGGAACAATCACTGCTTCTAATGCTGTTGCCAGCTTTTCAGGGAAGTTCAAACAGTTGGTTTTGGGTGAGAAGTCAGCTTTCAATGATAATAGTGAGATTGATTCAAGGGAGTCAGCGAGATTGGTTCTAAGTGAGAAGTCAGCTTGTTACGATAATAATGCTTTTCATTCCAGAGAATTTACAAGGATGGTTTTGGGAGAGAAATCTTTCAATAACAATAGTTCTGGTGTCTCAGTAACCACGATTCAGAGAAAAGCCTCCCCGGAGCCTGAGAATCCGCATATAAAGCGAGGGATCAAAGGGTTTGTCGAATTTCCACGAGTTGTTCGAGCAATGGGATCCAAAAGCAGGCATTGGGGCACAAAGCTGGAGTGTCAAAAGGCTCAACTAAGGATTCTACTCAAACAAAGGAGTCCCATCCGATCCGGTAGTTTTATTCTGAGTTGAAAACCGAAGCTGCCGCTATCTTATCTCTCCGTTGTTTGATTATTTTGTTCGTTTTCAATCCGTAATCTTTACATATTGTAAGTTTTGATATGTTTTTGCAATAGGGCGATCAGCGATGCCCCTTGAACCCCAAATTTATGGGTGTGAGAAATCATAAGACTGCATAAATCTGGTTTGAACTATAAGTTGAAATTTTCTTGATGTATAAAAGTATTTGTTCAATTGTTCGTGCCTAAAGTATTGCTTTGTATCTGAGCACATGTTACTGCCAGATCTGTTAAAGGCTCAGTATCTGAATTCTGAAGGCACCGGCACACATGCGTGCTTGACTTTTCAATCCCAAGGGGTTGTGGCCCTCGACATGAATAATAGAATCAAACAGAGTACTCTTCAAGTAGGATTAGAAAATTATTTATTTAAATGATCAGTTAAGGCTCCATCTTTAAAAATTCTGCAGAAAGGAAGATTCTTCAATCCTAGGCTATCACTATACTATTTTTATAGTCTATTGGAAAGCAAGAAAAGTCAAGGTAATGATCAAATGCCATGAACTTAACAGTATTAAACACGGCCACTCCGAATGGAAGCTGTGATGCCATCAAACCGAAGCATCTTTGTAGAAAAGCAGCCTTGCTTTTGGGGTTCATATCCCCTAAATTGAGTTCCCACTTTATATGCTTCTTTTGCGTCTCAATCTCACTCATTCGGGAACATGGTGCAAATGCAATGAAGTTGCCCCTGATGAGATATAAAGTCGATTGGTACCTGATGATCTTCTACTTCCCCTGTTTCTTTTCTCTGAGAGTGATTGGGATATGGGATTTCAATTTACAGCTGACTGTCTTTGGTTCATGAAGGGAAAAAGAATTTCCACAAAATAAAGTTACTTTATCCAATCTGCAAGGTTTTTTTTTGGGCGTGTCCATGTTAGTACCTAGCCATAAGGAAGCAAGGTTTTTACTTCCCTCCATAACATAAACGATTAACTGCTATCATTCTCCACCCTGCCAAAAGTTGCCCCGGTCTCTTTCTGCTGCTCATAGCCCCACCAGCAACCATCGTACCGAAAGAAGAGGAGTTGCACTCATCAAGCCATCATTTCCTCTCTGGGTTGTTCCCTGAGGGCTGAGGGACTATTTTTTCGCCACCCCATTACTCAATTCTTTGCAGGTAAACAACTCTCTACCTGTCAGTGAGCTATAGCTCAGATGGCACCTCCTCCCTCTATTTTTTTTTAAAAAAATTATTACTAAAAAAGAAAAAAAGAAAAAGAATCCCTCTCCCTTCGCATGCTTGGTCCTGCTCCCTCAATTTGCATAGAAAAAAAAAAAAAAAACAACTCTCTACCTCCTAACTCTAGTCTCTATGCCCATTTGAAAAGCTTCTGGAAGACATCTTACAAAGATCATTCCTCGGACGGTGTATATGTTACGTTCCATTTTCTAACAGTTCTGAGGTACTCTTCAAGTATCTTGAAAACTTAATTTTCTTGAAATGTTAGGACTTTTATGATATTAGGACTTTTTTTTATAGTAGAATCTTTGTTATCCACTATGTTATATTTCCTTGTATGCATATATAAATACAACAGTTAAACAACATTTATGGAAGTGAAATTTGAATCTTCCTACTTTAAGAGGTCGGTTTTCCTCAAATTAAACCAATCTTAAGAACTTTGTTGGCTTTCCTTTAAGAAAGCAACCCTTATTACGCAGGCACATAATAGTACATATCTTACTCATTTTTGCTATGAACAATTGACATTCTGTTTTTGCTGCTGCAATCACGGGGCTAAAGATCTGCATCACTTTCATATCTCTACCACATGATTCAGGACCAATAGGCACAAAAGTCAATTTTGGCTTAAATTTATTCGAGCAAATGCTTCCAGTGGAAAGAGCCAGGCACTAGCGGCGTAAAACCTTCACATTTGCTCAGTCGACCCACTTGGTCAAAAGCCCAAAGTTCTAACTTGGAGCTACAGTGATCGACAGCCCTTTTTTTTTTTTTTTGTAAGCAACTCGATCTACAACTTGTTCTGAGTTGATAGACAGTTCACTTCCGATCCAAACGGCCCAACCCCACCCAAGGGAGATGGATCCTCCAACCTTGGGCTTGGCCCCAAATGGAGAAGAACCCACTTTCAGTCCACCCTAGTACGGGCACGAGGCACCTGTTGGAAAGCCTTTAAAATTTGAATTAACTTTTAGCGCTCAAAGTTCGTGTCTGACCGTCTTCCCTCTGCCCACAGTCCCACCACAACACAGAGTTCGAAAATTGAATGGAAAAGCTCTTCATTTCTCTGGACGCTCAAGACCATCCATTCTTTGGCTCTTTCAAGTACAAAATAAATTATTTTCTACTCCCAAAAGAGTTTTCTTTTTGGCATTTGCCCTCTCCTGGGCTGCAAAAGTCGCTCCTTGTATTTAAACCCTTGTCTCTTTTCCAGGCTTTAAACGTTCTGTCCTTACTCCACTCTCATCCCTCTTTTGAATTTCAGAATCAGTAGCAGAGCACTGAAAGCTCAAAGATCCAAAAGAGACATGGGGTGCGTCTCTTCCCATCTATTCAACCACGAGGACGAGTTCACCCAACTCGGCAGCGCTGCGTTGGGTCACCACATTGTCTCGCTCACCTCTACCACCTATGGCCTCCTCACTCTTGACCCACCCCCTCACTCAACTAACTCCACCACCACTCCCTCACCAACAACTCCACCAACCCCACCTTCTCGGTTCACACTCGGTTCCGTCTTCGCCGAACCAAAGTCCCTTTGGTCCGATCCCAGGCCCCCCTTACTCCGCTCCGGCCCAGCTGAGGTCATCAACTCCTGGGAACTCATGGCCGGCCTGGAGTACACCAACGACAGCTTCCGCTTCTTCAAAGACATCACCAACGCCAACAAAGAGATCTCGAACCCGAACCGTACTCCCCGCACCAAATCCGAGTCAAAAAGAATTCTCAAACCCTTCAACGACAGCGTTTCAAGACCCTCTGCGGTCCTGGACAAGTTCGAGAGAATATGCCCACCCAACGGAGAGAACAGGGTGGTGATCTACACGACCACGTTGCGGGGCGTACGAAAGACCTTCGAGGCTTGCAATGCGGTGAGGGCTGTGCTAGAAGGGCACGGGGTGTTGGTCTCTGAGCGAGATATATCCATGGATCGGGGGTTCAGAGAAGAGCTGAGGGAGCTGATGAGAGGGAAAGCAGGAGACACAATGGTGCCTCCGAGGGTGTTTGTGAAGGGGAGGTATGTCGGTGGGGCTGAAGAGGTGTTGAATATAGTGGAGAAAGGGTGGATGGGTGAGCTCCTTGACGGGCTGCCGAAGAAAAGAGGTCCGGGCGTTTGTGAAGGGTGTGGGGACGTGAGGTTTTTGCCCTGTTTTCGGTGCAGTGGGAGCTGTAAGATGGTGATGTTGGTAAAGGAAGAAATGGATCAAAGACAAGGGAGGACGGTGGTGGTGAGGTGCCCTGATTGCAATGAGAATGGCTTGGTGCTCTGCCCTATCTGCAGCTAATCTGCTTGGATTTTATCTATAAATCCACTAATCATAGAGTAAGATTTTCCCAATTTAGCTCCTTTTTAAAGTTTGTGCTGAAATGATGATCTCTCGTGCTGTATTTTGGGTTATCTGGAAGGCACTATATGTTCAATATGATGTTGAATAAGATAAAATAAAGCACAATTATGGACAGGGCAGGAGACTGAACTGTTTCTACTTGCTGCATAGTTTTCACTATTCTGTTACTTGTTAGCTTCTAGATGATGGTCTAAGATTTCATTTCGCAGCAGGTCAAATTAAGATATTGGGAGTTTAATATAGCTAGTTGAAGTATGAAATTAAGTACATGGAGAAGAATTTACAATTGGATTATATATACATGGCATAAAATATGATTGCTGTTGTCTGTTGAGACTTCCCACAGACGTCTTTGTCCTAGGATAACAATGCTTTTGGAGGATGTATCAATTGAAACGTCTTGGGGTTAGGTGGGTGCTGGCCGGCCCTGAATATGGGACTTGGGAGAGATATTGCAGGTATGGGAGTTGCTTGTCTTTGAATCTATCATAATTGTGCTATGGATCAATATCCAGGTTAGTAGCGGAAGCCAATCCTCTTTCACATTTGGTGATTTTGATGCACCAAAAGGTGAAAGAGGATTTGGGCTTGGTGGGCTTACGATGGCAGATTGACAAGGCAGCCCCAACTTCTTTGTCCAGGTGAATGAGATGTTTACTTAACAGAATGGTGGTGATGCAATTGACAATTTGCCAATGCCCAGAAAAAAGGAGAAATTGAAATTGGACCAATATAATTGACCCCCTTCCAATGAGCAATTTCAATGTGTTGGATATTTCAGACATCGACCAATAATCTAATTCAAGATTCCTGCCACCTGATAAAAAGTTCTATCCGGCCTTCTTGATGCTGAGAAATTGCTTGAAATGAACCAATCAAGTAAATGTCACTTCACTGGTTAACTCTTTCGTTCGTCTTACAAAATATTCCATCCCATTGCTTGCTATAATAACTCTCAAAATTGACCCCAAGTCCTATTGACACTGATCCCAAACGTGTTTTGTTGCCATCGTTAGCCCTACAAAGAAAAGGGGCATCGAGCATTTAATCCCCAGAAATATGAGGGATCCAATCGGTTCCATTCCTATGCTTTTCAAACGACTGTTCTGATAAAAAGTGAACAAGCTTCAACTCACATGTGCTAGTTTTTCTTCCAAAGTGGACAAATGGTCCTAAGCCCCTTTTTTGCAGCTTCAACGTACGAACTATCTCATGTTAGGACCAATCTTGCACATATTGGTGGTTGGTGGCGGCCACTTAGAACTTTCGTTGTGGCTCACTTGGAGAGACATGTTTGGGTAGCAGTTTATCCAAATAACCATGATTTGCATTGGCAATAGCTTGCAAGATCTTCCCGGTGAAGGATGTGGGGATTTGTCCAAGTAGACATCATTAATAGGCTACTAATCTCTGTCCTATTAAGCAAATTAGTCACTAGGGTTAGCTTAAGGAAACAGGGAGAGTCCATCAAAGATTTGGACCGTCACCTTTTGGGCCAACATCCTGGTAAAGGACAATAGGCTCTCCATGATATACCTATTCATTTCCTTTCGTGTGGGGTCTGTCGGCAAAACCACGTAGCTCGTTGGACTCTTGGACCCACGACCATAAGACATTCGGGTGTCTAGTTTCATGCACTGATGTACTCGCTTCAACGAACGACTCATTGAGAGGTGGGAGCTGGTTGTGGTATTTCAAACGATTTGTCATTAGTGTATATTATTTCCTCAAAGCAGTGAAGATATTACGTCGAAAAAACATATTTGAATGCTATGTTTGCTTTTAAGTGTTCTTTATCTGAAGTCAACGACACCATTATGCTTCTTCTGTAGACGACAATCGTATAAATAAGATTCGGATAAAAAGCCTAATGATATACTATAATAGCAGATATTGAGAGCATAATTTTTTATATTTTTTTATAGACGGTAGCTAAACTCTTCTAGAATAAACACTGCCTGATCTAATCGGCCAGTGCACATCTCTTTATTCTTTACCAAAAGTTAACTAATGAAAGTCCAACATGGTACTAAGATCGGGATATTCATAATTGAGGTTAGATAACCTATCTCAAATTCCGTTCTCATTAGTAAACTAATGTTTGATAGATAAGATATTCTATATATTTAAAAAATGAATTTCAAGGATTGCCTCATTTAAAATTGTAACTCAAAAATTAATTTGTTAAAAATTAATATCACAAAGATACTCTCCATAGCTAAAAAAAAAAAAAAAAGTAAAAGTAAAAGGAGATGAAGCTCACATGCAGCCTCCATCCCCGTACTCCCCCACCTCTAGTTCGAGCCTTAAAGGGGCATCTCACATTGTCCTGGTCCCACTCCGAGGAGTTTTCCTCCTTTGTGTTGATATTTTCTAAATTTTTCTTTGTTTTCAATTTTCTTCTTTTGTTACATGCATGAGGAAGACGTTTGGTCTTCCACACGGCATTGTAGGGCCGCGCCGCCCGGGTAAGTTCCACAAAGAAGTTGATAGAAAATGCAACAAAGAATTCGCATTTCTAGATGTCCAAAAAATTTTGTTGCCCGAACCAAATTAGACACTTAGGTCTTAAAAATAGAAAATGAATCAAAAAGCAAGTGGGATGTATTTTTGTTATTTTTGAACTTTTTTTAATTGATGATTATATTGCATCATTGGGTAAGTTATTCCGGTACCTATTTCCTATTTAAGGTGAAGACTAAACACCCCGTTGAAATAATTACTTGATTATTTTATTCCGCATTCAAAATAAATTTATATTATTTTAATCTTCTCGGACAAATAAATTAAGTAGAATAATGTATTTGTCAGTCAATACTATTTATTTTATTCCACTCTCGGACAAAAGGTAATTATCGAGGTCAAGTCAATACTATTTACTCCAAATAATTACCTTTGACCTTCACCAACCCCAAGGTTTCGGCATCCTCTTCAGTCTTCAGTCTTCCCCTCTTTTATTGATCTAGCTCGTTTCTTTCGGCGAGACAATTGGAGTCCGTGGGATTGGCAGGCTGATCATGAGGAAAACATGCAGTTACCTGCATTTTCTTAGCAGGATTATTCTTTTTTTAGGAACATGTTATATTTAATTATATATATTTGCCTGCAATGGTCATCTTCCTGCGTGTCATGTTACGGTGCCACACAGAAGTTTGTCACTGAAAACTATGACCTATCTTTACCCAAAAAAAAAAACTATGACCTACCAGCTCTTTAAGTCGCTCCGTGCAATATATTTAAAAGAAGAGTGATTTTTATGGAGAGGAAACCACTGAGTTCGGTGCTAGTTATTTGAAGGATAAAGCCTAGAAAATTATTTAGACGCAGAGATAAAGCTAGGTTCGTTGCAGCACGTAGACAAACATAAGAAAACACATGCATTAATGTCATGATATATGACAAATTAGATGTCGCTGTAATATAATTAACTGATTAAGTCGGAGCTGCCCCGATGATGGCCTTCATCATTGAATGCATGTCAACTAAAGAGTGCACCTTCATTTTCATAGCGACAATTGATCTTTTTCGTTTTTGTTGGGATTTTTCTACATGAGCTTGTCTTGAAGTTAGATGTGAACCAAACAGGCTAGTCAAAATGTGACATTTCCACGCAAAATTTGATCCCCGGCCCTATTTCGAAAAGATTCATTCATCTTTCAAAGCTTTGGCGGATCGAAATTGCTGCTGCCAACATGTACCCATGTTAACCTTTTTGTCTGTCCATCGTTGTGAAGTACCTTTCGT
Source organism: Morella rubra (assembly GCA_003952965.2). Taxonomy (NCBI): domain Eukaryota; kingdom Viridiplantae; phylum Streptophyta; class Magnoliopsida; order Fagales; family Myricaceae; genus Morella; species Morella rubra. The sequence continues at coordinate 29,075,279 of CM025851.1, forward strand.
TCGCCCTTTGTATAGCATACGCTGCCAACTCCAATAAGATTATATTCTTTAGGTCCAAAGTGACGGCAATGGAAGAATTCCGCACACTAGTCCTCCTCTCATGTGCCTGATAACTTCTCAAGGCATGCAATTTCATTCCACTGGGGCGCTAGATCGTGGAACACCTTGTATGAAAATGTACGTGCTGCGTCTAGGTAACACACATGCAACGTCTCTAGTGTTGTGAAGAAATGTTATTAATTAAAACCAAGCTATAGCTAGAGACGATCATATGTATGTACGAAGCATGTAACAATTTCTTCTTATACCTGTCGCCATGATATTTATGAACTTCATCTGTTATTAAAAGAAAAGAAAACGTACAAGACAATGAAATAATTCAAAAAGAGTTGTTCCAGGTGCTTCCGAAGCAAAAGAAAAAAGATGTATAGAATATCTCTCCCTATAATGTGATTCTCGTGCTATCTCTAGCTATCAGATCTTTTTACTTGGTAAAAGGTGGTCGACTAATAGCCTAAATTTCTATCGGTGCAACGTTAGGTGAGACCCAAGAATCTTACTTCTTGTCCATACCACGATAACAGATAGATCGATCAATTAATGGAATGACCTCTTACCCAGTGCGACCATGCCAAGTCGGCTGTAGAAGCACTGTATATATAAAAGTTCAATTGGTAATTGTAAAGGAGCAAACATCCAAAACGGACCTAAAAGTCAGCAAAATGCCATGATTAACTTCACAAGCTTTTTCAATACAGTTAACGAATTCGGGTCAGGGGTATGATTGCAGGTAAGAAGTGAATGTCATAGCACCCAAAATAGCTGGCTTCGATAACAATAGTGGTGGAGAAAGACAGTGTTATTAAAGAAAGAAAATGCCACCACATCTCATATCGATCGACCTGATTATTTATGCAGTACATGTGCTGTCTATTTCATATACCTAGACTTTATTAGATACTATATTTTGTATTGATATACCGAAGACTTAGGTTACACTGACAAGTGGGATAGAGGGTCTGACGTCGACGATGGTGAGGATGATTTGGTGAAGCTCCACAAATCATTCTCGCTATTGTATACGTGGGAGATTTGACTTAGCCGACTCGAACGTATGTCCGAGAATTGTACATCATCCTGATGAGGAGGACAGAATGCCATGTTGGGGTCATGAAAGCAGGATAATTGCTTGGCGGTCTCATCTTGGCCATTAAGCTGGGACGCCACCAACCGATCAAAAGCAGCCCAGTCATTAAGCCTGGTTTTGGGGTCATCAACTGGGGTCTTGTCGTTTCCACTAGCTTGGTTGGTGACAGAAGGTTGAGTTTCTGTGAGCATCTCCTCAAATGATGGATAACAAGATTTCAGACTATGGTCCTGATCGAAGGATGAGCTACTGATGGGAAGTGAAGGCAGGGTTGGACTCTCTAACCGTGGGAGATGCATGAATCTATCATGGAGCCCTTCATCGATGTTTGTGTGCTTTGCAGTGAGAAATATCATGCTGTTGCTATTGTCCGAGATATTGAGATTGCCGAATGATTCGTTTTCCGGCTTGCAATTCCTCCCCATGTACAGAAGTATTTGATCCAGGACCCCGTCATTTCTTGAAGCTAGTATGTGAGAGTCCGAATCCATAGAGATAGAGGAGGATTTAGGACTCTCTAGGGCTTTTTGAAAATTCTTCTTCCTGAATACACGGCAAACCACCCATCCGTCTTCGGGCATTGACTCTGCTACTGAATTAGAGATCACCTGAATGCAATACAAAGATATGATCATGACTAAAAGACCCAAAAAAGCAAAGGGGGTGTACTGTTATGTGTACCAAAATACGAAAAACCTCTAATGCCAGCACGAACTGAATTTATATAGAGGGCAGAGTTTAATATTTTCTCTGTTATGCCCGTAGAGAAATACAAACGCTTGATTGTGACTGATTACGCATTAGAGAGGCCTGGAGAAGAATGGCTTACGCTGCTGTCAATATGTATGCTTTCGTCTAGCCTATACTCATGCATGATCCAATCTGATTTTTGTCCATGGGGAGCTCGTCCCTTGTAGAAAACCAGAGTCTTCCTCAACCCAATTCTTCTAAAGCCGCTATAGATGATCTTATCACGGCCAGTGGCCTTCCAAAATCCGGCTGCGGTTGCACGATTTGTTCGAGTTCCCGTCGGATACTTCTTATCTTTATGACTAAAGAAGTACCAATCATTCTGTGGGGTGGATCCAATCTTACATTTCTCTACAAAGGTCAAACGCACCGAAGCAATAAAGTTATAACAAAAATTCTTAATTACGATCAGCTGGAAGGAAAAACGAAAAACCTTTGTACCATATATACGAATATCAAATCCGAGTTTTTTTTCTTAGCAAAAAAAAAAAAAAAAAAATATCAAATCCGAGAAACCTAGACAAATTAGAGGCACTACCTTGAATATCCCATGGCTCGAGCTTATTAAGATCAACTTCACGGATAACATCAAGGTCAATCTTCTCATCTGCTACTTTCTTTCTCAGGTAGTAGTGTAGAAGTTCCTCCTCTGTTGGATGAAATCGGAAACCTGGAGGAACCTGAGATTTACCATTTATGGACAGATTCATATCTTCTGCCATCAGCAGGAATTGCTGGACAGGACTAACGAAGAACAAGGCGTTCAATTCTCCTCAGGGATTCCGCTGGCCTTATATCCCCTCAAAATCTTCTTCAATAGTCCTAAACTTGCAAACAAGGAAACAAAAGCCCCATAGGCCAGGTGAGAGATAGAGGGAGAGAAGAGGATAAAACAAGGAGAAATAAAGGACAATAACAATGTGTGGGGATGTGCGTAAAGGGTAATGCAGTCATGATAATTTATAATGGTTGTAGGACACGGCAAGGGTCCAAAAATGCATGAAAAGCTTTGGTATCATGGCCATTAGTGTACTTAGTGTGGGGTCAAGGCCCTCGAGAAGAACTAACCACCTAAAACTATAGACTAGAGAGAAAGGTAGGGTCTGTGGTCCCAAGTATAGGTAGTAACATTGGGGTCACCCAAAATGCGTTAGAGAGGCAACAATATATAGTGAGAGCAGGGGACACGCCTCCATCTTAACTATGACCCTCGACCTTAATATCTGAACGAAAACCACCTGCAAAACCACCACTTTTCCAAAAGAATCTCTCTCCCTCTATGACGATCACTCGTTTTACTTGTGCAACCAACTCGAGGACAAGAGGGCAAAATAGAGAGCATGATGAGGTCGGAGGCACTGAGCTTTCATGGTCCCGTAGGTGAAGAAAGACACGATAGGGTTCGTGAAGACTTGAGTTCGGATCTCCTACTATCACTTTATTAACACTATAATTGAACCCACCAACTGCAGGGCACCACATCAAGATGTTACAAAACTAAAGAAGGGTTAATCAACTACTTGAACTGGCGCGATGGGAACCCTGCAGGGTACAAAAACAACTGTACACACTGATAGCAATTAGTACGATATCGGGTAAAATGCGCTCTATAGCATGCTTGACATGAGAATCGTATGCGTGTACAGCCTTAAAAGCTGCTAGCTGGACTCGATATGCTGTAAATTAGGTACCCACCCCCACCTTCCATGGTGTAAGTTCAAATCCCCATTCTTTGCATATTTTTTCCTTTCTTGCATATATACTGTGTAATATTCCATCTCCATTATTGGACCGGCCGTAAGACTTGACCAACAAGAGGTACCATTTCCCCTGCTCTCTCTTCTCTTACCAACTACTATTCCTAGTTCATCCGTGTAAATGAGAAGCAAATTATCCTGCATAATTAAGTTCACTATGCCATCAAAGTGAGTCCCTCCACGCACGCAAGTAAAGGTTTTTAATCTTTGTAACACTGTAAATGTGAACGGATACAGATTAGCGCGTTTGTGTGTAGTTATTACAGCAGCTTCCTTATAAACTAAAGGGTGAAAATGCAATGCAATTTTGTTACACAGACAAAATATTTGTTTGAATGTTTCATAAAACCGGCCTCTATATATGCACAAATCAACTAGACTAACATCGGAAGCAAACTAGCATTGTTCGAGTGCATTAATTCATTCTAGATGCACCCGTAATGCTAATCTAGGCATATATATATATGAATGAAATTTGATTTGCCGACGGGTCAAATAGGCAGGAAATAGCTAAATTCCTTCTAAACCTATGTTGTAGGTCCGATTCTTTATCTTATTTCTGTCAGGTAATCAAAGTGGGGAAGAATATGAAGATGGAGACTTCGTAACAGTCTCTGATCGTTACAATATTGTTTCTCCAATCGATCTAATAAAAGGAAAGACACTAATTTCTTTACTGCAGCTAATTGCTACACGTACGCCTAACGGCGATGGGATCTGTCACAGGTGATCTGCCACAAAAAACTTAATATATTGACCAGTACTGAGTGACGATGATGTCATTTCTTGCCTTTACCTTGAGCAATTTGGATTTGTTTCCCTACAAGTACGTACGTCTTTTTGTATCCTAAGGAGTTGAAGCCAAAGATGACCTATTGGTCACGTAAAGACACATGTCAGCAACTAGGTAGTAAAATATTTTGGGCATGAAGAAATATATATATTTATATATACATGTAATTTAGGTCCCCTCCAACAAATGGGAAAAAAGCAAGTTATCTGATATTGGGGGATGACAAACTTTCATCGTATCATAACTAAAGCAATCAAAAGTAGTACTGCGCGCGCGCACCATGTGAGGTGTATCACTATGTCTTGGTTAGTCAATCCATGTTGAACTACCTTAATCAGTAGCATTCACCATGTGGCCAACACTCACTTACATTAGCACTGACGAGGGGTTATCGAGTATAGGAGACTATATAGGCTTCTCCGACATACTTTAGCCACTCGCCAATTATATTTGTTTTGCTGCTCTCTCTTTCTCTCATATTCAAGTAACGGTACCACTCAGCACTTACACATATATATTCCGTTATGTGATCTCGTGTCTTAACCCAAATCATGACCCTCGTTCCTCCAATTTCTATGACTAATCATGATTTCGGGGGAAAATTGACGGAGCAACCACTTCTTACTAACCTGCACTGGACATCTCATCTCTTCATCCAACTTAATGTTGTTGTAGTTGGTTGTAGTTGACAAATTATTATATTAATTACTTTAATTACCCATTATAATATATACCTCCAAAGTCGACTCAGTTAACCCCAAGTTAATAAAAAAGTACTCTGCCATTTAATGCCTTCCAAATTAATGACGTGTATTGTGACGACACATTTGAATTACAGAGAGGGACAATCTTATGATCTAGTTACACTTTACAGTACTACTGGGGAGTATCTGTGTATTATATATAATTATAAGGCAGCCGACGAGGATGAAGTTTGCTTGAGAAGCAATCTCAGGATGTAATGCTTGCTGTTGTTAAAAAGCTTAATGATCTGGCATGACACTTGTATGTAGCGAGTTGTAGAAAGCTCTCGATATATCGGTCTCTGTCTCAAAAGTAATATTTTTAATTGGAGCCAAAATAATAGAAAAAAGGATTAACAGCTAAATTTTGTAATATATTCATTCTACTTTCTTTTCCTTCGGGCTAATATATATAGAGTACTCGGGCTTTTTGCTCCAATGCTAATTTTGCACACATTTTGCAATTCCGCTTTGGGCTAATAATTTTGTGTACATATAAATATAGTTTGAACTGAGTTTGTATTGAGTCATCAAATCAGGCCTATATGGCTCTATGAGGGTCACCTTTCCATAATTACATAATCCGTGACCTCATGAATTTGTAACCAAAACCGAAGATAATCACCATTTGTTCTGTATACTTGAAATACTTTCTTTCTTTTCTTTGGGTAATTATTGTACAATCACTCTTTCAAAAGGTGGTGAGAAGATAGGGGTAAAGATGAATGAAGAAAATGAATATGCTCGGAACCCATTGCAGCTAATTCCATGTAAAATCAATCAACAATAGTGACTAGTCTTCGGCCATGAAGTGACAAATTCGCTCGATAATTCTGCTATACAGTATGTACGTCCTCCTTTATTCCCATCCCATCCCATCTGTCTATGCGCTCTCTCTGTGCTTTCTTCCTCTAGATTTAGAGCTCGAGGAAAAGCAAAGAAAAACTGGACACTACGTATGCGTTTGAAAACTCTATTGTCGTTGATCTGTGGTAAAATATTTAAGGAATATTGTAAAAATTAAGAAAAATAAAATTTTATTAAATTTTGTGAGAAAAAAGTGAATAAAATAGAAATTTTATAGAATTGATATAAAAGTAGAGAGATTGAGAGATGGTTTAGGTGAATTTTTTATATTTATTATAATAAAAAGAGATAATTTAATAAAATTTGAATTAATTATATTTATAAATTAAAATTTTGAAATAGTAAAAAAATTTAAATGGGTTGCGGCGTCCGTGCGCGTAGCTTTCACTAATATCATAACTTTGAATTTCATCCAAAAGCATCCGAATTTTCAATGTCGCGCGGGGTTAATACGGTACAATTTACCTCGCTGGGTTTGTTTGCTAACCACAATTTTACACTTTTCTACGTTTTAATGTTATAAAAAATTATAATATAATCTCTTTTTTTTTAAAAATTATTATTTTTTATATAATAAATATTAAAAATCTATTTTTCATTTTATTATTTTAACTTCTTCTTAAAAATTTTAAACAAACAAACAGACACTGAGTAATTGGAGCTGTCCCATCAGAGTTGAAACTCCCGTTCTTTTTTCTTCATGACACATATTCTCGTAGAAAGAAAGTGTGTGACTGGCAAACCAATCAATGTTTATCGTAGCATCCGAGCATGCAGGTCTCTTACGGCAAGTTACCCAGAGCTCATGGCTGCTGCTTTTCTTTGAGTCATGGTGACGTACGACAGGCACGATAAAAGATAGATCCTGACCGATATTATTATTTTTAGCGAAGCTTAGATCCCGTTTGTTTTCTAAAAATTTTAACTTTTAAAATTTATTATATATAAAATTTTATTTTATTTTTTTTTTTTTTCACTTTATTATTAATTTTTTCATTTTCTTTTTTCATTTTTTACTAACTATTAAAATTTTACTTTAAAATTTTAACAAAATTTTATTTCCACACACCATATTAAATGAGATATAGATGTTTCATTTCAATCATTAGCATCCGAGCATGCAGGTCTCTTAGGGTTTCAAAGTTTTGTATAGCAATTGTTCCTTTTTTTTGTTAGATTGCATAGAAATTATTCAAATGTGATATGTATATATTTGGTTATTTGAATGAGTCAACAAAGATCATAAACCCCAAATGGGATTTTATATTTTTTTTTTATTTCTGGTTATTTCTTTAGTAATGAATTGGTTTGTGCTAGACTTTGAATTAAATCATCTTGTTCATGAGCATCGTTTCCTCATACCAAATTGTAAAACCCCAGTTTTTAGCTGGTTGCATTGGGAAAGTTTTCTTATAGCCTCCCAAAGTCATATATTACTGTTAGTCTGCACATTAAAAGTCACCTCAAGCAACACCTGCACCAGTTTTCTATTGCTTCAATACAATCACTGTAACAAAATTGTTTGAACCCTACGTCCAACCGTTCGGAATGTAAATAATTTTTTGAAATTGTTTGAACATCCTTGTCGTTCGAACGTCCATGAATTTAACATTCAAACGGTAAATGTTATATGTTCTAATGAATTAACATTTTCATCAAAGAATAAGGGGATATTCATTTAGATGAAATTCTTAAAATTTGTATTCAACTTTCTACCCACACAAACCGAACAAGTTGTTTTTGAGGATGCAGTTAAATATTTTTCCATTTGGCCCTGACCATACTTATGATAAATTACCAACGTATCCTCCATTAATGTAGCGAAAGGTAAAACGGAAATTTTAAAAACACATGGCCCACACGTTCAATGCATTAAAAACTCGGATATGTGAATGGACGAAATGCCCCAACTGTTTTACTCAACGTTGATTGCTTTGGCTGAGGGCAATATGGTCATTTTATCTGACCACATCTGACAGCAGCTTTTCATGTTTGTTTTTTTATTCCCCCAAGCGACGACTTTGACGTGAAAGAAGGCCATCCATACTTCAACTGATCCACTCGTTTGTCTTCTTCTTCTTTTCCTCCTTTTTTTTAACGTATTCAATACTTTTCAAATATCTATCATAATAAAAAGAAAATTCGAAATTAAAATAAATATTGTAAATAAAATAGTATTATTTTATATTTTATCTTCTACACACATCTCAATAAAGATAATCTACAAACAACAACCTTAAAAATCATCATTACTTTTTTTCACACCCATTAATACAACTCAACAACTTCTATACAAATACCAATAAAACTCCAACATCACCTAAAAATTCTCAAAACACTTCAAATTTTAAAAATCTCACCAAAACGAACATGCCTAAATGTTATCATGTTCTAACGAATTAACAATTTCATCAAAGAATAAATGTCATCATGTTCTAACAGTGAATGAACCGTTCGAACACTGAAAAACGAAAAAATCGTTCTTCTCTCTCTCTAGTGTATGGTTTGTGAAAGAATAGACCACTTCAAGAGATTTTTTTTCCTTTTTATTTAGATTTCACATGAGGCGTTCGAACGGTTTTTAAAAGCGTTCCAACAAAAAAAAAAAAAAAAAAACATTCCAAAACGTGCCAATTGTTCCACCAAAGGAAACTAGAGTTTCCATTCCCAATCTTATAAAACCAGCCCAAGCTAAATGATTGATGCTAAGAATCATTCTCCAAGAGCAATATTCCCTAACTAGCTAGCTTCACATCCAAAAGCATTTATTCTTTAGTATAAATATTTATATTAGGAAAAAATATACTTTCCGCCCCCATAATTATTGGGATTTTGACACTTTACACCTCAAACTATAAATTTGGTTACATTTCGCTCCTTAACTATAGTCGTTTACACTTTGCAATCTCAACCGTTAATTTGGACGGAAATTACTTTTTTTGTTTAGTAAAATGATGAATTTTCCCTCATACAAAATATAATTATAGAAAAATTATGAGGGTAGAATCATCATTTCATTAAACAAAAATAGTAATTTTCGTCCAAATTAACGTTTGAGGGTGCAAAGTGTAAACAATTGGTATTTGAGGGGCAAAATATTAAGAAATTAATAATTTAAAGTACAAAGTATCAAAACTCCAATAATTGAGAAGCGAAAAGTGTATTAATTAACTCTATGCCCGATTCAAGGCTTCAAGATCATCTACCAAACCCAAGCCATGCACTTTCTTTCTTTGGCAAACAAATAAATATCCCGCCACGCAACCTTTAATTGTACCCTGATTGCTTAGCTCCCGTCCTTAATTTCCATGGAAAAGGCTCTAAGGGTGCTTGTCACTCGCTGGATAATGCTTATAGGATGTATACGTACGCATGGAAGACCAATATTATAAATAGCAAACAGCATTGCCTTAGTCAACTGATCGTCTACTGGCATATGATAAATTAAATAAATACATGTACAGTCTTTAGTTCAAACAATAATTCTTGCAACAAAGAACTTATATAGGAGTGAAAAAAATCCATTGGACAATTTTTTTAACGAACCTCGAGCATTACCTCAGAGCATGCAGTACTAAATATTGTTTCAAAGAGTCCTACGTCTCATGTCAGAGATCAATTATTTCTTCGCACATCGATTTCCTTATCCCTAATATGACTGTATGCTAGTTGCGAACAAGTAGTACTCTGTGTTATCTCCAATTCTTCTACTGTCAGTAAGTCTTGTGCAAGAATAATATACGTTAATAATTTGAGGTACAATATATATATATCAGTTCGTATTGCGAATTAAACTAACAGATTGGGCCGGTGTGAAAAATATAATTTTCACTAAATGTCTAGATCATGACATAGTGTTTGTGATAAGATTCTCAAACAATAGAGGATTCCTCCAGATTTCATTCAAAATTTCAAAGATTGACAATAGGAAAAGCATCTGCAAATAATACCCAATAAAGTAGAACTTTTTCGAGCAGTAACCATACCTCTTCTTTTAATCTCTCAAAACTATTTGTCTTGATGCAACAAAAAGCATGCATGATATATAGCATTTTTCGTTCTTTTACAACAATACAATATTTGAATTATTATGACCTGAACCACGGTTGATTAGAAAAAATATATATAATTAATACGACCTGAACCGGCCAAGTGATCAGCATGATTTACATTCAAAGCATTTGTTTGTTTTATAATTCCCCTTCCTTTGGAAAACAAAGTTACTTGTCTAACGACATGTACTGCACGATGAGTCTATTTTCTCAAAGGGATAAGACGTATAGTAATCATGATTGAGGCTTGAACCAACCACAGATTAAGATTGATGATTAAAGACACATTTAATGTACATAAGACCTTCTACAATTCAACGAATACTTTCTTGATGATCAGTACGACGTGGTAGTACCAATATATATATATATATATATATATAGCAGCACTTAGGGTTCTGCATTGGCCCAACAATAATAGAGCTGAGTCTACGTTTGCAAGTCCCATAGGTCTCAATTTCCCTGATATCAATACCAGGCCTCTTAGGTCTCCCTTTTTCCTTTCTGCAAGCTGGGGTGCAAGGCCCCAGTTATACCAATTAAATTGTTGATTAAAGGTGCATTTGGCAACAACCGCGCGGGGTCTCATGAAGTTTCTTGCATATAATCAAATTCAGTGAGTTCATTTAATCAGAATCTTGATAAAGCAGCTTTACCTTATTAAAGTAACGATGTCCTTAGGGGCAATTATTGGTGAATGATTTGCTTCAAGTCAAGAGTTTATATCAGTAGGGACCAATGTTGAGGATATATCAGATGATCAGAGGAGCTAGCTAGGTTGCGGCCTCCAAGGTTGGTGCTGCTTAACATTAAGGAACAGTTCTCTGGCAAAGATGGGACTTTGCTCCTAGTTGTGCTTCAAAGTTTGGGGTCATTCACGTGGCTGGGGCTGCTTCAAATGTCATCCAATAGTACTAGAACTTTGAAATTTAGAACGATTCCCATGATCTGGCACCTTTTTCCCCCCTTTTTCTTGTGACTGGCCATCCTTCTCTTCTTAACTTTAGGGAATGAACTAATGAAATATTAGCACCAAAAAGCATGTTGGCATCACTTCATATCCAGAAAATTCGAAGATAATTCTCGATTTAGCAAAAATTGATTAGGATATATATATATATATATGAAGATTAATGTGTCTTGTCAACATGTTGGCTGCAATATGATGGGCTAGAAAGTTCATATTATATATGGGTACAGCGTTATCCTAGTGTTTGTATCGTGATATAGGTCATGCACACTGTGAGTGACATAGTTTGCAAATTAGGCTGATTTTCTACAGCAGTACTCATATGCAATTCTTTCTCATTGCCGGACAGTCACAGATGGCAATCTTCTTTCTTTTAACCTAAGCCTGTGGTGGAAATCCAATTGAGAGCTGTTTACCCACGTATTTCAGCAATCCGAAACCGGACCCTATCTAGCAAGTGGCCTACTCTACTTCGTCGATCTGCTCTCACCTCTGCTATCTCATTTTAAATTATCTTATAAGCTTGGTGTACGTATGTACATTCTTTTCAGACATATATATAAGAGTATATGGAGTAAACGTTTACGCAGAGACAACCCACCAACTTCCACTTGAAATCTGAGCAATTGGCCAATACTATGAATCCCTTCCGGCCTTGTGCCACCATGACCTTTAGTGTTGGCTGCGTAAAGAGATCAGAACGATAAGTCTCCTTGACAGTACGCCACACCAACTCACGAGGGAAACATTATATGCATGAAAGACAAGACTTGTTACACATTTATGAACTAATTCCTTGCAACGGTGTCCAATCTAACGCTTCCCCAATATTAATCTAGAAGTACTCCGCATAGTTTTGTTGTTTTCTCAGGAAATTGAATGTCATCTTTTTGTATTGGTAAAACAGATTAGACACATCTCTCCTGTCTGGTATCTTTCGTTGGCTCTCTCTTTTTCGATGCCCACTAAATTTTGATTGCGAAGAATTTACAACAAAAGGTGCCTTTCCAGCGACTAACGTGTTCACTTTTCTCCTACCATTTTTATGCTTTACTTAGTAGAGATTCTCTCCGTTAAACCCAACTTGCTCAACAGGCCGGCCGTCTTAATTAGCTAGGCACTGTAAGTACCCACGTTTTGAAGGCATGCCGCAACACAATATTCGATTGTGCAGCAACAATATCAAGAAACAATAATTGAAATGCAGAGGGGTACTGGAAGAATCCTTTTCTGAGGGGCTGCACTGGCTTTCTATGTATCTTTTGGGCTCACATTCGACATATAATCAATTAATTTCTATATATCCCACGTTGCCAGAATCAAATGGTTCTTCCTCACTGTACACCGTACTCGTTTTTTATATGATACTGTTGAATTCATTATTACTTAAATACTTCGTCATTTCCTTCTACGATATCAACCAGTTATTTACTGAAAAAAAAAAAGCTAGTTATTGAAGTTTATTTGTGCCTCTTCTTTAGAAGGATAAAAGAGGTAGCTATAGTTAGGCTGAAAAAGAAAAATATTTGGGGAAATATCCAATGGTGGAATTAGGACTCAAGTTAAAGGGGTGCAAACTCCTAAGGCGAAATGACAAAAAAAAAAATCCTATGTAATGCAAAAAGTGTCTTAGAGTTAAAAAAAAATTCATCAATTAGGAGTATTAGATGACTCTACACTGGCTGAGTTTTTTTATCAAAAATTTATCCATTATCTAAACAAAACGAAAATTCATTAACCAATTCACTAATCAAAATTAAGAACAATAACCTTCAACAAATCACAATTGACTATGTGTGAATAAACAATCCCAAAATCCAAATCAGCATAGACTTGATTGAGCAAAAATTTGTACCTTAAGCTCACAAAGTGTCTTCACGACTTTGACATGGGCAGTCAATTGATGAACATAGCATTTAGGATGAAATCTACTTAATATACACAGCATCAGCACCTATAAGTAAATATGTTTAGAAATAAATAATCGACTCAATTTTCAACAAAATTTAGAAGTCAAAGACTCAACTTCCTCATAAGTCATAACACATTTCTTTGCTAAGGACCTGAGAATTGTGTTTGTAAAAAAGTATCCTTTTTTTGAAAAAGAAATCCACTTAGCACCTTATTTTAAGTACAATTATTTGGTTAGTCTAGAAATTTCCCATCTTTCAGAATTAGAAACATGAGAAATCCAATACATATCTTCTCCCTCACTTTCTCAGTTAAAAACGCAACGATTTCACAGAAACTGCATTGAAATGGTTAAATACCCATAGCTGCTAAGGGAAAAAAATGATAAGATATCCACATGTAAAAATAAAAAATATAAATTAATAAATCGACAAACCGAAGGGGGAGCTGCCCCAGCTTGACCCCCCTTGGGTCCGTCACTGGCTAAACAATGATATTCCTTGAACACCTCACTCACGAAAGTCCATGTAAATCTATAGCACCAAGTAACATGACATGGCTCAAAACAAAAAAAAAGTGACATGACATTATGGTATAAAGCCCTTCAATAATCACCTCCTCGATCGAGACTTGTCCAACTAACATGATACCACCTTGTTCTAAAATGACAAAGTTATTGAGATCTCAATGGTCATGAATTGCATGTTCTCTTAGATACCATGTAAAAAAATAATATAAAAATTTGACAGAACTAAGGGAGGCGGCCGCCCCAACTTGCTCCCCTTTCGTCCGCCACGGGACACATCATAGTGCCCCTTTATCTATGAGCCAAATCAAATTGTGGCTGATAAATCTAATTTCCAGCTTTGATTACTTTTCATATCTTCTCACTTAAATCAATGTATACCTTGCCGTTTGATTCCCATATTAAACTTGATGGAATATAGACGCCTGTTCTCATGTGAGCCACCTACTCAATTGAATGATCAAAATGCCCTCAAATTCTCGTCAAGTTTAACTGGAAAATTAAACGGTTGGATGGTCATTAATTTAGTTGAAAACAGGATAAGGGACGCAATCAAATGAAATTATACCTATGGGCACCATTTGATTTTTGGGCAGTAAACAAGGGGTGTACTATCATGTTTCCTCAAAACATCTAGATACACTTGAAAGTAAAAAAAAAACTACTAAACTTATGGGTCCATGCAGCAAATAAAGAACAAGAAAAGCTCACAAAAAAATAAAATAAAGAACAGGAAACGAAAAAGTAAAATCATTAAAGTGAATAGTCATCATGCTTAGGCCCTATGTTGCGGTGATCGATCGTCACATGCTAAACGAGAACAAAAAAAAAAAAAAAATAATCAAATGATGATTTGACATGTTACCTTATATGTCGAATCTTCGTGTTGGTGGTTAGTTTTAATCGGTTCTTTAATTGTACCAAGACTTTTTTTTCATGCTTTTTCATGCTTTTTCTTTCTTTTTTTTTTTTACTTTTTTTTATTTTAGTTTTTTTGGGGTATGTGAAGGGCGTAATTTTTTTTTCTTTTTTTAAAAGACCGATGTTTCTATCGGGGCAGGTTTTAATTTTAATTTCTGGGGCCGGGCTGCTCGATCAACTCTTGAGAAGTAATTCTCTAGCGCCCCAAATTACTTGTGAAATGTCATGAGTTCAAATTAGGAAGCCAAGCGTAATTGGGAATGGGACCCATTAGTCTTGAATCACCAAGTTAAGGCTTCTAGAGAAGTGGACAACAGCTTCAAACTTTAATACACACAGAAGCGGTTGCCTCTAATCTAAGACAAACTTAAAGTTAATTTTGACAGTGATTGCAGGTGTCATTAAGACTATAATCAACTTAAGCTCATTCTTATTCTTAAGCCCCCCTGGGGGTAGTCTCCACCCACTCCGCCTGCAGTGGTGTTGAAGGAACTTAGAGTGGGCCTACAATTTCTGCTAGCCCAAATATAAGGATGAAATGGGCCAAAATTAGCCCATTTTATATCATTGCAAAACCGGAGATGAGCCCAATAACTCTCTAGTCCAGATCTAAAGAGAAAAGCCCAAGGACTGTTAATCAGTACTTTTTGTTGCTAGCCACTACAAGTTTGACGATAAAGGCCTGTGGTAGGGCTGAGGCCTGCTTAACCTGGGTCCACGCCTATTCGTTTCCTATTAGAACCGGGCCTTCAGTAGCAATATCGGGCCGGAGTGCTTCAGCCTGTAAGTAGCTTTTTTTTATGTTGAATTCAAGCAAGTAAAAAACAGGACACCCTTTATCATCAACAAAGATCATAAACCCCAAATGGGATTTTATATTTTTTTTTTATTTCTGGTTATTTCTTTAGTAATGAATTGGTTTGTGCTAGACTTTGAATTAAATCATCTTGTTCATGAGCATCGTTTCCTCATACCAAATTGTAAAACCCCAGTTTTTAGCTGGTTGCATTGGGAAAGTTTTCTTATAGCCTCCCAAAGTCATATATTACTGTTAGTCTGCACATTAAAAGTCACCTCAAGCAACACCTGCACCAGTTTTCTATTGCTTCAATACAATCACTGTAACAAAATTGTTTGAACCCTACGTCCAACCGTTCGGAATGTAAATAATTTTTTGAAATTGTTTGAACATCCTTGTCGTTTGAACGTCCATGAATTTAACATTCAAACGGTAAATGTTATATTTCTAATGAATTAACATTTTCATCAAAGAATAAGGGGATATTCATTTAGATGAAATTCTTAAAATTTGTATTCAACTTTCTACCCACACAAACCGAACAAGTTGTTTTTGAGGATGCAGTTAAATATTTTTCCATTTGGCCCTGACCATACTTATGATAAATTACCAACGTATCCTCCATTACTGTAGCGAAAGGTAAAACGGAAATTTTAAAAACACATGGCCCCACACGTTCAATGCATTAAAAACTCGGATATGTGAATGGACGAAATGCCCCAACTGTTTTACTCAACGTTGATTGCTTTGGCTGAGGGCAATATGGTCATTTTATCTGACCACATCTGACAGCAGCTTTTCATGTTTGTTTTTTTATTCCCCCAAGCGACACTTTGACGTGAAAGAAGGCCATCCATACTTCAACTGATCCACTCGTTTGTCTTCTTCTTTTCCTCCTTTTTTTTTTAACGTATTCAATACTTTTCAAATATCTATCATAATAAAAAAATTCGAAATTAAAATAAATATTGTAAAAAAATAGTATTATTTTATATTTTATCTTCTACACACATCTCAATAAAGATAATCTACAAACAAAAAAATCATCATTACTTTTTTTACACACAACTCAACTTCTATACAAATACCAATACATCACCTAAAAATTCTCAAAAACTAAATTTTAAAAATCTCACCAAAACGAACATGTAAATGTTATCATGTTCTAACGAATTAACAATTTCATCAAAGAATAAATGTCATCATGTTCTAACAGTGAATGAACCGTTCGAACACTGAAAAACGAAAAAATCGTTCTTCTCTCTCTCTAGTGTATGGTTTGTGAAAGAATAGACCACTTCAAGAGATTTTTTTTCCTTTTTATTTAGATTTCACATGAGGCGTTCGAACGGTTTTTAAAAGCGTTCCAACGAAAAAAAAAAAAACATTCAAAAACGTGCCAATTGTTCCACCAAAGGAAACTAGAGTTTCCATTCCCAATCTTATAAAACCAGCCCAAGCTAAATGATTGATGCTAAGAATCATTCTCCAAGAGCAATATTCCCTAACTAGCTAGCTTCACATCCAAAAGCATTTATTCTTTAGTATAAATATTTATATTAGGAAAAAATATACTTTCCGCCCCCACAATTATTGGGATTTTGACACTTTACACCTCAAACTATAAATTTGGTTACATTTCGCTCCTTAACTATAGTCGTTTACACTTTGCAATCTCAACCGTTAATTTGGACGGAAATTACTTTTTTTGTTTAGTGAAATGATGAATTTTCCCTCATACAAAATATAATTATAGAAAAATTATGAGGGTAGAATCATCATTTCATTAAACAAAAATAGTAATTTCGTCCAAATTAACGTTTGAGGGTGCAAAGTGTAAACAATTGGTATTTGAGGGGCAAAATATTAAGAAATTAATAATTTAAAGTACAAAGTATCAAAACTCCAATAATTGAGAAGCGAAAAGTGTATTAATTAACTCTATGCCCGATTCAAGGCTTCAAGATCATCTACCAAACCCAAGCCATGCACTTTCTTTCTTTGGCAAACAAATAAATATCCCGCCACGCAACCTTTAATTGTACCCTGATTGCTTAGCTCCGTCCTTAATTTCCATGGAAAAGGCTCTAAGGGTGCTTGCACTCGCTGGATAATGCTTATAGGATGTATACGTACGCATGGAAGACCAATATTATAAATAGCAAACAGCATTGCCTTAGTCAACTGATCGTCTACTGGCATATGATAAATTAAATAAATACATGTACAGTCTTTAGTTCAAAGAATAATTCTTGCAACAAAGAACTTATATAGGAGTGAAAAAAATCCATTGGACAATTTTTTTAACGAACCTCGAGCATTACCTCAGAGCATGCAGTACTAAATATTGTTTCAAAGAGTCCTACGTCTCATGTCAGAGATCAATTATTTCTTCGCACATCGATTTCCTTATCCCTAATATGACTGTATGCTAGTTGCGAACAAGTAGTACTCTGTGTTATCTCCAATTCTTCTACTGTCAGTAAGTCTTGTGCAAGAATAATATACGTTAATAATTTGAGGTACAATATATATATATCAGTTCGTATTGCGAATTAAACTAACAGATTGGGCCGGTGTGAAAAATATAATTTTCACTAAATGTCTAGATCATGACATAGTGTTTGTGATAAGATTCTCAAACAATAGAGGATTCCTCCAGATTTCATTCAAAATTTCAAAGATTGACAATAGGAAAAGCATCTGCAAATAATACCCAATAAAGTAGAACTTTTTCGAGCAGTAACCATACCTCTTCTTTTAATCTCTCAAAACTATTTGTCTTGATGCAACAAAAAGCATGCATGATATATAGCATTTTTCGTTCTTTTACAACAATACAATATTTGAATTATTATGACCTGAACCACGGTTGATTAGAAAAAAAATATATATTAATACGACCTGAACCGGCCAAGTGATCAGCATGATTTACATTCAAAGCATTTGTTTGTTTTATAATTCCCCTTCCTTTGGAAAACAAAGTTACTTGTCTAACGACATGTACTGCACGATGAGTCTATTTTCTCAAAGGGATAAGACGTATAGTAATCATGATTGAGGCTTGAACCAGATTAAGATTGATGATTAAAGACACATTTAATGTCATAAGACCTTCTACAATTCAACGAATACTTTCTTGATGATCAGTACGACGTGGTAGTACAATATATATATATATATATATATATATATAGCAGCACTTAGGGTTCTGCATTGGCCCAACAATAATAGAGCTGAGTCTACGTTTGCAAGTCCCATAGGTCTCAATTTCCCTGATATCAATACCAGGCCTCTTAGGTCTCCCTTTTTCCTTTCTGCAAGCTGGGGTGCAAGGCCCCAGTTATACCAATTAAATTGTTGATTAAAGGTGCATTTGGCAACAACCGCGCGGGGTCTCATGAAGTTTCTTGCATATAATCAAATTCAGTGAGTTCATTTAATCAGAATCTTGATAAAGCAGCTTTACCTTATTAAAGTAACGATGTCCTTAGGGGCAATTATTGGTGAATGATTTGCTTCAAGTCAAGAGTTTATATCAGTAGGGACCAATGTTGAGGATATATCAGATGATCAGAGGAGCTAGCTAGGTTGCGGCCTCCAAGGTTGGTGCTGCTTAACATTAAGGAACAGTTCTCTGGCAAAGATGGGACTTTGCTCCTAGTTGTGCTTCAAAGTTTGGGGTCATTCACGTGGCTGGGGCTGCTTCAAATGTCATCCAATAGTACTAGAACTTTGAAATTTAGAACGATTCCCATGATCTGGCACCTTTTTCCCCCCTTTTTCTTGTGACTGGCCATCCTTCTCTTCTTAACTTTAGGGAATGAACTAATGAAATATTAGCACCAAAAAGCATGTTGGCATCACTTCATATCCAGAAAATTCGAAGATAATTCTCGATTTAGCAAAAATTGATTAGGATATATATATATATATATGAAGATTAATGTGTCTTGTCAACATGTTGGCTGCAATATGATGGGCTAGAAAGTTCATATTATATATGGGTACAGCGTTATCCTAGTGTTTGTATCGTGATATAGGTCATGCACACTGTGAGTGACATAGTTTGCAAATTAGGCTGATTTTCTACAGCAGTACTCATATGCAATTCTTTCTCATTGCCGGACAGTCACAGATGGCAATCTTCTTTCTTTTAACCTAAGCCTGTGGTGGAAATCCAATTGAGAGCTGTTTACCCACGTATTTCAGCAATCCGAAACCGGACCCTATCTAGCAAGTGGCCTACTCTACTTCGTCGATCTGCTCTCACCTCTGCTATCTCATTTTAAATTATCTTATAAGCTTGGTGTACGTATGTACATTCTTTTCAGACATATATATAAGAGTATATGGAGTAAACGTTTACGCAGAGACAACCCACCAACTTCCACTTGAAATCTGAGCAATTGCCCAATACTATGAATCCCTTCCGGCCTTGTGCCACCATGACCTTTAGTGTTGGCTGCGTAAAGAGATCAGAACGATAAGTCTCCTTGACAGTACGCCACACCAACTCACGAGGGAAACATTATATGCATGAAAGACAAGACTTGTTACACATTTATGAACTAATTCCTTGCAACGGTGTCCAATCTAACGCTTCCCCAATATTAATCTAGAAGTACTCCTGTGCATAGTTTTGTTGTTTTCTCAGGAAATTGAATGTCATCTTTTTGTATTGGTAAAACAGATTAGACACATCTCTCCTGTCTGGTATCTTTCGTTGGCTCTCTCTTTTTCGATGCCCACTAAATTTTGATTGCGAAGAATTTACAACAAAAGGTGCCTTTCCAGCGACTAACGTGTTCACTTTTCTCCTACCATTTTTATGCTTTACTTAGTAGAGATTCTCTCCGTTAAACCCAACTTGCTCAACAGGCCGGCCGTCTTAATTAGCTAGGCACTGTAAGTACCCACGTTTTGAAGGCATGCCGCAACACAATATTCGATTGTGCAGCAACAATATCAAGAAACAATAATTGAAATGCAGAGGGGTACTGGAAGAATCCTTTTCTGAGGGGCTGCACTGGCTTTCTATGTATCTTTTGGGCTCACATTCGACATATAATCAATTAATTTCTATATATCCCACGTTGCCAGAATCAAATGGTTCTTCCTCACTGTACACCGTACTCGTTTTTTATATGATACTGTTGAATTCATTATTACTTAAATACTTCGTCATTTCCTTCTATGATATCAACCAGTTATTTACTGAAAAAAAAAAAGCTAGTTATTGAAGTTTATTTGTGCCTCTTCTTTAGAAGGATAAAAGAGGTAGCTATAGTTAGGCTGAAAAAGAAAAATATTTGGGGAAATATCCAATGGTGGAATTAGGACTCAAGTTAAAGGGGTGCAAACTCCTAAGGCGAAATGACAAAAAAAAAAATCCTATGTAATGCAAAAAGTGTCTTAGAGTTAAAAAAATTCATCAATTAGGAGTATTAGACGACTCTACACTGGCTGAGTTTTTTTATCAAAAATTTATCCATTATCTAAACAAAACGAAAATTCATTAACCAATTCACTAATCAAAATTAAGAACAATAACCTTCAACAAATCACAATTGACTATGTGTGAATAAACAATCCCAAAATCCAAATCAGCATAGACTTGATTGAGCAAAAATTTGTACCTTAAGCTCACAAAGTGTCTTCATGACTTTGACATGGGCAGTCAATTGATGAACATAGCATTTAGGATGAAATCTACTTAATATACACAGCATCAACACCTATAAGTAAATATGTTTAGAAATAAATAATCGACTCAATTTTCAACAAAATTTAGAAGTCAAAGACTCAACTTCCTCATAAGTCATAACACATTTCTTTGCTAAGGACCTGAGAATTGTGTTTGTAAAAAAGTATCCTTTTTTTGAAAAAAAAATCCACTTAGCACCTTATTTTAAGTACAATTATTTGATTAGTCTAGAAATTTCCCATCTTTCAGAATTAGAAACATGAGAAATCCAATACATATCTTCTCCCTCACTTTCTCAGTTAAAAACGCAACGATTTCACAGAAACTGCATTGAAATGGTTAAATACCCATAGCTGCTAAGGGAAAAAAATGATAAGATATCCACATGTAAAAATAAAAAATATAAATTAATAAATCGACAAACCGAAGGGGGAGCTGCCCCAGCTTGACCCCCCTTGGGTCCGTCACTGGCTAAACAATGATATTCCTTGAACACCTCACTCACAAAGTCCATGTAAATCTATAGCACCAAGTAACATGACATGGCTCAAAACAAAAAAAAAGTGACATGACATTATGGTATAAAGCCCTTCAATAATCACCTCCTCGATCGAGACTTGTCCAACTAACATGATACCACCTTCTTCTAAAATGACAAAGTTATTGAGATCTCAATGGTCATGAATTGCATGTTCTCTTAGATACCATGTAAAAAAATAATATAAAAATTTGACAGAACTAAGGGAGGCGGCCGCCCCAACTTGCTCCCCTTTCGTCCGCCACGGACACATCATAGTGCCCCTTTATCTATGAGCCAAATCAAATTGTGGCTGATAAATCTAATTTCCAGCTTTGATTACTTTTCATATCTTCTCACTTAAATCAATGTATACCTTGCCGTTTGATTCCCATATTAAACTTGATGGAATATAGACGCCTGTTCTCATGTGAGCCACCTACTCAATTGAATGATCAAAATGCCCTCAAATTCTCGTCAAGTTTAACTGGAAAATTAAACGGTTGGATGGTCATTAATTTAGTTGAAAACAGGATAAGGGACGCAATCAAATGAAATTATACCTATGGGCACCATTTGATTTTTGGGCAGTAAACAAGGGGTGTACTATCATGTTTCCTCAAAACATCTAGATACACTTGAAAGTAAAAAAAAAAATACTAAACTTATGGGTCCATGCAGCAAATAAAGAACAAGAAAAGCTCACAAAAAAATAAAATAAAGAACAGGAAACGAAAAAGTAAAATCATTAAAGTGAATAGTCATCATGCTTAGGCCCTATGTTGCGGTGATCGATCGTCACATGCTAAACGAGAACAAAAATAAAAAAAAAAATAATCAAATGATGATTTGACATGTTACCTTATATGTCGAATCTTCGTGTTGGTGGTTAGTTTTAATCGGTTCTTTAATTGTACCAAGACTTTTTTTTCATGCTTTTTCATGCTTTTTCTTTTTTTCTTTTTTTTTTTTTTTTATTTTAGTTTTTTGTGGGGTATGTGAAGGGCGTAATTTTTTTTTCTTTTTTTAAAAGACCGATGTTTCTATCGGGGCAGGTTTTAATTTTAATTTCTGGGGCACGGGCTGCTCGATCAACTCTTGAGAAGTAATTCTCTAGCGCCCCAAATTACTTGTGAAATGTCATGAGTTCAAATTAGGAAGCCAAGCGTAATTGGGAATGGGACCCATTAGTCTTGAATCACCAAGTTAAGGCTTCTAGAGAAGTGGACAACAGCTTCAAACTTTAATACACACAGAAGCGGTTGCCTCTAATCTAAGACAAACTTAAAGTTAATTTTGACAGTGATTGCAGGTGTCATTAAGACTATAATCAACTTAAGCTCATTCTTATTCTTAAGCCCCCCTGGGGGTAGTCTCCACCCACTCCGCCTGCAGTGGTGTTGAAGGAACTTAGAGTGGGCCTACAATTTCTGCTAGCCCAAATATAAGGATGAAATGGGCCAAAATTAGCCCATTTTATATCATTGCAAAACCGGAGATGAGCCCAATAACTCTCTAGTCCAGATCTAAAGAGAAAAGCCCAAGGACTGTTAATCAGTACTTTTTGTTGTAGCCACTACAAGTTTGACGATAAAGGCCTGTGGTAGGGCTGAGGCCTGCTTAACCTGGGTCCACGCCTATTCGTTTCCTATTAGAACCGGGCCTTCAGTAGCAATATCGGGCCGGAGTGCTTCAGCCCGTAAGTAGCTTTTTTTTATGTTGAATTCAAGCAAGAAGTTAAGCTAATTGTTGGTCCAACTTGAGAAGAGATCACGTAAATTCCTAGAATTTCACATGGTTTAAAAGATTCCCATTAGAAAAATACGAACCTACTTCTAAAATGGCATATTATATTGTGACTCAAAAACGAGAAGTGATATTTGCAAACCAACTTACTTTTTTTTTTTTTTTGTATATGAATCTTTTATAATTCGTATAATTAATTTCAAATAAAAATCTTAAAAATGGAATAATTAGATGTAATATATACTATACAGTTATCAACATTATCGCAAAAGCAATCAGCATCCGTGTGCATACCAAAAGAAATTTTACATCCTTATGCATACATTACAATATATAACCGGGATGGCCGTTTTAATTAGTCCAACAAACTAGAAGCTACGAGTAAAAAACAGAAAGGAGGCAAAACAAAGGAGGTGATCAGGAAAGTTGTATTTCCACTGGGTTATCATAGTGTGTCTTTTTCTTTTCGAATTAGATGATTCAATTCAGACAATAAATTTAAAAGGATCTTTATCCAGTTCAGCTAGTGTCTTCTAAGCCAACAATTAAATTTACATTACGTATTGAGCGTGACAATTGCAACATTAAATTTAGTACTTAGAATGTTATATTAACGATGTAGGTAACGTAGAGTTATATACATAATGAAAGTAAAGGTGATCAGATGATAATTTTATACAAAAGAGTTCCGTAAAAAATAAGGTTGTTTCACTTGGTTACATGATTCTTTTAGACCTTAATATTGCAAAAGTATTTATTACAATATCAGCAAAATGTTCATAAACAGTAAAATGCCAAAAACATTAGTCCTTAAAACCTTATTAGTTAGAGCCTTGAAATTAACATTAACATATCTAATATTTTCCAACATTGACGAATTAAGATAACATCTTCCTAGAAATTAGTCTCCAAAAGTACTCTCGCAATACAAATTTCGAAACACAAATCTACCTGAAACCTCTCTAACTGACTTCTATCAACTCTGAAAAATATGAGAGTAAATAGTGAGCTAGGACTAAGTAGCAAGTAAATGGGATTGGGGAAATGACAATTTTAGCTCCATAAACAAAGTCAAGAAAAATAGTGTGTCATACCAAATCCAAAAATACAAGTGGTAAGAAAAAAATATATAAGGTTACTCGATATAGTGAAATCACCAACTGTCACAAAGACGTCCAAATACCACAAGGGGTATCAAATGGTCACACAGACCTTACCACAATGGGTACTGATGATGCCAAAAATCATCAAGTAATAAAACAATAAGCGAGCCCGAATCTAATGCTTGAATCTGTAAAAGAGAATTAGGATGGCGTCAAAGGGGAGCTTCTTATGCCTAAGTCGAAGAGATTATAAAATAATGATATGAGAGCTAGCAATATGAATTTATTAATTATATAGTGGGATGTACCTTGTCTTTTATAGGCCTTGAGAGGTGCAATCTTACCCGGAATGAACTACTCGGGCAATTAGGACTCTTAGACATATTAAGAATATAAGAGTTGGTCTCCCTTATAGTTAGGACTCTTAGTCCTATTAGGAATATGAGAGTTGGTCTCTCTTGTCATATAAGAGGATATCTTATATTTATTTAACTGATGATAAGTTAAAGAATAGACCTTTTCTGAATATGTAGGAGGGGTGGGACCCAGGGGAATCCCACATGGGTTTTATTTCTTTAATGGCTATCAAGGTGGTTATGAAGGTCACTAAGCCTCAAACTCTTTATAGTATTGGGCCAACTATATGTTATTCCATCAAGTACAAACACCACAAAGATATTATTTATGCCACAAAGAAGCACGAGGATAGTTTCACAGTATGCTCAAAAAATAAGTTTCAACATTCCAACATATGAAATTAAATATTTCAAATTCCCAAAAATTCCATATTTACCAAAATTTATACAATTTCCCATATACCACATCAAAAGCACGTCTAAAAACCAGCATTTCCAATGTTAAAGAATTTAGAGAAATTGACATTTTAATCCCCAGATTTTGCCCCTTTTAGCGATTTGGTCCTTAAGAAATAAATCCTAACAAAAAAATCCTCAAACTATCATCTTTTGACAAAGTCATCCTTCCGTTAGGGTACTATGTGCTTGTTTAACGGCAAAGCAAATCCTTCAACCAATATATGCTAATCCACAGGACACACACACTCTCTCTATCTCTATCTCTCTTAATAACTTTATCTTTCATAAAGATTTGCTATTTCCTCGTCCAATTGCAGAGGAAAAGCAGCTCGAACAAAAGCTGTCTACTTTTTACAGAATAAAGGTACTGCTATTCTAGAAGATGCTTTGCCACATCAGCTACAGAGGTTCTAGTCGGTTGTTACATTCTATTATTTTTTGATTCTTTAGCCTTTGTACGCAATTGCTGAGCTATTATACTGCTCAGTCCATTGCACAGCCCTTGTAGGCCATTTCTTGAGTTGGTTAGCATTTTAGCATCTTTTTCATTCTTTGATTCCTTAGCAAGTGTATATAAGGCAGATAGTGATAATTATTCAATATACGAGAGAAATATTTCTCATCTCTGTGACTTCTTCTTCTCTGCCTTGTTTTATCAAAAGGCTTAAATAACACACGTGCCCCTGGGGTTTAAGGTTTTCTCAGAAATACCCTTAAGGTAATTTTTGTTGTCTCGCTACCCCTGAGGTATACTCATTTTTCCTGTTTTATCCCTCCGCCAATATTGCGTCTATTTCTTGACGAAAATTGATGAGCTGGACCAATTGACCATGTCACACCTAATTAAAATGAGACGTGTTCTGACCTGCTAACTAAACCCATTTCATTTTCCACCTTCGTAACCACGTCACTCAGAGCCATGCAGTTTATTGAAATGCCCTCTCATCCACGTCACCTAAAATGAACTAAACCAACATTGCAGACACACGAACATTCGCGACCAAAGATGAAGTTATCAGGCCTGAAGATCTGGCAATAAGGATCGATCCTCACACTGTCCATGGTACCAGGCTCCAAATCCATGAGCACAGCACGAGGGACGAATCGTCAACAGGAGGCCTCATTGTAGTAAACATTGATGCGTGATGTGAAAATTTATTTCACACATTTGGTCATCATAATTGTGTTGATTTAGAGCATTTTGTATGTGTTTCTTTGCTTAGTTGTCTAGAATTTGAGGTATTTTACATTTACTGAATTATTAGAAATTCTTGGTATTTTGCAGTTTACATGTGTTTGATTAGGTGAAATTGGGCTGATGTGAAGAGGCCAAATTCGGGTTAGGTCAACAAAGCAAAACCCTAGTTAGCCCGGTCCAGGCAAACCAGAATACTGTTTGATCAATCGATTGTAACAGGAGCTACAGACATCGGTTTCCAGTTTTGTTTGATTCTCTGGAAAGCTAAGACGAAGGCCTAAAATTTTATGAAGAGCCCAAAACCTAGTTATGCCGTTTTGAAGTCCAAAATCCAGCTGGAATCCGGGAAACAAATCTGCCAAGAAGTTCGGGATTCACCAAGTCAATGAGAGGTTGGGGTCCAGCTCACAATGTGAGGCCAACGTGTGTTTTTATTTTTAAGAAAACTTAAACGTCTATTAGGTTTTGGTGTGCCGCATGAAACAAGAGGAGGAATAAATCAATTGAAGGATTCATTGGAACTAATAAAGGAAACTTTCCTTTCTCGGAATTCCTGGAATTCCTGAAACACCCTTCGGTATTTGGAGCATATCTTTTGATATAGAACTCTAATGAGGTCAATCGTGGTGTCTAAAAAAGCTAAGAGAAAAGGCTACAACTTTCGTGTTTTGTGATTTTCCAAAAAATGAACAGAAAAAGGTGGAAACGGAGCATCAAGTCAAAGGTTGAGGGAAAACTGCCTATTTGAGAACCCTGT
>CM025851.1:29116270-29129201 GCA_003952965.2 Morella rubra
GATCGAGATAGCGGGTAAGAAGGTCTTACATGTTCTATTTATCATCGATCAACATATACTTAAATTAGAAAAATAAAAAGAAAAGATCAACATCTACATAGTCGGTCTATGCATGGCTATCATGATTGCAGCACAACTGTAATTATATGTAACTTTTTCACTCATCTGTCCATGTGCCAACACCAGAGGTTCAAGGTTGGGATGTGACACGTAAGCCCTGTTGATTGCCAAGTGTGATATCATGGGAAAGGGTCTCATCTGTCATATTCATTATCGATAAAAACTTTGTCAACTCTTAAGTGTCCCCTTATGACCCTCGGAGCAAAACTGATCAGCAGAAAATACATTACCCATCATGATATTTGTAATTTTTTACTAGAATGGCATGTATAAATTAAGGGGAGAGAAATATAATAGGTGAATTATATATTATTTAATATTATCTATTTATGTAAAGTCTCAAATAGTACAAATTTTCAAAGTTTGTTATCTGTGTCGATCTCTTATCTAATTGTACCGTGCAATTTGAACAAGAAATTACAAAGATCATAATCTCTAAAAAAATTACATCTTTAAAATATAATGAAAATTTAAGAATATAAATAAAGGAAATAATAATGTCCTGAGGGCAAATTATGTTTGTAGATAACTAGTGCATGAGCATATACAGTTTCAAATCATAGATAAACCCGCAAATTGCATTAAAGAGTCTTTAGATTTTAATAGTAAGTTTTTTACACCAATGGGTAAAAAATTAAAACCAGCTTCTGGAAATATCTTCTTTTGGGTCATAATTTAACACTTCCAGCTTGTCTCCATCATTGGATGGAGTCTAGCTCGTCGAATACAAGGACATTTTTATGTTAATATTGCACCATATGAAACTATAAATAGTTGTTTAAAAAAAGTATATAGAATATATAATCTGCGCGTATAGATTAAAATACATAAAAGATATACCTGAGAAAAGGAAAAGGAGAGACTTACCGGTGCTTTTATTTGGTTACGGAATAACGGACATCAGTATGAGAGAACAACGGTCGAAAAATATCATATACAAGTAACAACCTAATAGATTTGCCCAAAAAAAATATATAAAAAAATCCGTTTTTCTATTTTAAAATAAATGGAAACTATATGAAAAAGTTTAGGTAAGAGACTTCCATGGAGAGAAATACAAGCATCCTTAATTTTATAAGGGCATGCACCTTAATTTTAGCCCAAAAAAGGGCAAGTAATTGTAGGATCTATACATATTTTCTCAATGTGAAGTTTCGTAGATATTTGATGAATCAAATGTAGATCAGTACATCACCTTTATTCTTAAAGTGGGGAGGTCATGGTTTTTGGGAGTACTCTCTCTGTCTCTCTCGTTGCAACTTAGATATTCCCTCTTTTTCTTTGAAATAGACTTTCCTGCATGCATGATAGGAAAAATGTCTTTTTCTTCTGTGTTTGATATTTCCTCAATTCAGAGGTTACGTGCCACGTGGCTCCATGAAAAACAAAAGAAAAAGGAAAACATGGGGAATTTGAAATTTAAAGATAAGGTGAAGTTTTGTGATAGCTTCAGAGCCAATGGACCACAAATCCCTGTCTAACCTTGGAAATGAAGGAGAGAGTGTGCTTAACTCGCACGTTACGGTTTAATCCGTCAAGTTAGTGCAGATCTTTCTCTGTTTTACCAGTATAACACGTATTAAACTTTATCCAAATCATGCAGATCAATTATCACCCACATTTTCAAGATACTCCGTGCGCATTCAACAACATAACATTGAGCTGAGGCAGCTTTCCATGCATGATGCATCCAATGTGGTTGGTATGGTTTTTTGTTTTTTGTTTTTTTTTTTCGAGGGATGCCCTTTGTGCATCAGACTCGGATAGATTTAGTCTAGTTTATATGCATTGCAAGACCTTAACGTTGCAATGAATCTTGAGAAAGCATGGACAATCCACAGCTCAACGTCTTATTTTAGTCACTGATTTAATCTTTGTGGAAAGTTGAACTTACTACTTAGGGCCGTGTGCCTCTCCCATGCACATAGTTTCAAGTGCATATATCCTAACTACTGAGGCAACCTAGAGTGGTTTGATTGGTAATGTTCTTATGAGTATAGAGCAGAGCGTTTTCTACCCCTAGAGTGTCCAACACCATTAGAATTAGAAGACATAGTAGGGGCCCTAAACATATATAGCCATGTTGGGGTGGCTACAGGCTACCCTCTTCCCTTCACAGCCTCTGAAATTGGAGAACAATCGTCGAGCTTTAAAGCAACCACCTAAAAGAATACCATAAAACATTTGGGGCATCCTTGGATCATTTCTTCGAGCAAGAGGCCGATCGAGTACAATTGTTGGGTTCAGCTCCAAGAAAGGAACAAGTTGTGCAATAAACAATTACATAAACGCCTATTCTGGCAGTAAACTATTTCGATTGATGTTGGGAACAGATTCACACAAGATGTGATGGTGCTTGAGTCTTGTCTATAAATCTCCACGACCGAATTGAATTCATTGACTCATGATTTCTTTGTCTGTAGTGGTATGTGCACTTAGAAGAATAAAGAGCAACAGCTAGCTCACGGTCATAAGAAGAATAAAGAGCAATAGGAAGCAGGTCATGGTCCATGGAGTGGGACCGTCGGCAAGGAAAGATTCTCTTTTCCAATAACAAAAGCCTGGACGAGAATCAAAAATTGGGGTAAATCTTTAGAAACTATGTAAATGAAACTTTTATAAACTTAATACTTAAGCTAAATCCCAAATTTTTTAACTTAAAAAAATTTGACTTTGGGAGCTTGGATTTGAGGGAGAATTTGGGGCCAAAGTAGAGGTAATATCTAGCCAATCCTCTCTCCATTTCCCCAACCTACGTCCACCAAATTAACATGAACCTGCAGCCTGCAGGAAGGATTAACGGTTCACAACAGACGAATTTAAGGCAAATGGACAAAAGACATAAAAATATCAAAGAAATAGATCAAAATCTAAAGCCCACACACGGAGCTTTTCTCTGGCTGTAGATGCTAGCCGACAATGTTGACTCCACGTCGAAGCACGGAAGCAGGATCCCCGAACCGTCCACACACCATGAAAAAAAAAAAATTGAACCGTCCCACGCACATTTTCAACGCCAAGGTCGTGCACAAGTTCATCTCATGCGTTTCGTACGCGCCATGTGGGCACAAGTCCCAGCGTTTCGTACGTGTGGGCACAAGTTTTACCACCCAAACGCCGTGTCGTTGTTTCCACCACGTGGGCTCCACTAACCAACGTGTAATACCTATATGTATATATCTACAGTTTCTCAGTTCCGGCTGCTGTGTTTGAGTGTTAAATAGAATATTAAAATCGGTGAAAACATTGACTGAAGAGATGTTTAAATGAATTTTTTATAATAAAAATAATAATTTAATAAAAAAAGAAATTATATCATATTGTGTTAAAATTTTAAAAAATCTAAAATTTTAATACCTCTTGTTAAGATTTTACTACCTCTTGCAAGGAACATTTACCATTCGTCAGGGACTGATACCTCCCGATCTTCTTCTTTTGAACTTTTCCTTACTCCGTTTGGAACCGGTCAGTTTATGTTCGGCACAGTAATCTGACCTGTTCCAGAAACTCCAACACGGTACAACTTCCTCTGTGTTTTCTGTGCGTGGCACTTCCCTATTGGTTGCTTGAATGGGCGCTAAATGCTCTGCGTGGCAGTATAATCCAATTTGAGATATTATATTGCCATCTCTTTCATTGAGAAAAAAAAATATTGCCGTCTCTTTCTTTCGGAAGAAAAGGAAAAGCACATCGTTGGTCTCACTTGCACAATCGTATCTCCCATTATTAATTGTTTAGAGATTCTGAGTTTTCTTTTATCTTTTTCAATAGCTCGACTTCCGAAGGTGGTTGGCTTTCATTTCTGACTATTTAACTAACTCCTCTCCCCAACAAGACCGGCATCACTCTTCCAACTCTTTGTTGTTTGCAAAGGAGAATCTTTCATTTCCGCACCTTGTGTGTGAGTTTCAATTCCTTCTGCTTTTTCGTGATTAATTTCACCGTCCTCAAAGGTTTTCTTGAACTGGGTTCTTCCGGTTCCTAATGTCATCCTATTCGTTTGATCTTTCAGAACCTCAGTATTCCAACCCTTCATTAGAATTTTGGTTAAGATTTCATTTTATACAAATAATCTGTTGGTCTATACAAATGAACTTTGGAAATGTTAATTTCCCGCGTTTTGTGTTACAGGTTGAACTCTGTTTCAATTAGCTCATATTAGTGAAGCAACTATGGCCATAAAAACAAAGGGGTTTGTCAAAGGTTGTCTCCCTGAGGAACTAAAGAGAGTTCTTCGATCAGTGGCTGCCGATTGGGGGGATGCAATGGATGACATGGAGGCGTTGCAGGTGATCCAATTGAGCGGTGCAATGACTAATGAGGTTTACCAGGTAAACTGGCCTACAAGGAATGGTGAGGTTGTAAGAAAAGTCTTGGTTCGGGTTTATGGCGAAGGTGTGCAGCTGTTCTTTAACAGGGATGAGGAGATAAGGACTTTTGAGTGCATTTCAGAGAACGGTCAGGGACCACGCCTTCTCGGGCAGTTCTCAGACGGGCGGGTTGAGGAGTTCATTCATGCTCGGGTAAGTAAGTTTGTGATTATTATGTTTATTTTGTATGTGAATGGTGTTTTCGTTTTTTTCTTCACAAAATTTCTACTCTTGGAAGCATGGATGAGAATTGCGAAGAATGAAAAAAAGAGAAAGTATTAGAATTGAAGGAATGCTCTAATGATTAAATTCTCTTGTTTACTTCATCATACCTTCTTTAATCATGACAGCTTCTCTTTTTACCTCTTTTTTTCTGTTTTATTTATTTTGTTCCTATTATGGTGGGTAATTATACTATTTAAGTACAATGATAAGGTTCGAAATGCATCTTTAGAATCGAATCAGTGGGGCAAAAGTCAGGAAGAAAGACTTTGACACTCAAAGCTGAGAAGGCTTGGTCATCCTTGCTGATTGTTGAATGATGACTTT
Source organism: Morella rubra (assembly GCA_003952965.2). Lineage (NCBI taxonomy): Eukaryota > Viridiplantae > Streptophyta > Magnoliopsida > Fagales > Myricaceae > Morella > Morella rubra. The sequence continues at coordinate 29,121,310 of CM025851.1, forward strand.
TGGGAGTATTCCTTTTTATATATTTGTTGAATTCCGTTTTTCTTTTTCTTCTTCTTTTTCCTTCCTCTAGATTGATAGTAAGATAAGAAACCCATAATCAACCAAAAACTCAGGACGGCTCAAGGGTAAGGCAACTTAGGCAATAGCCTAAGGTCTCACCCTGAGCAAGGCCCCATGAAGAGTTAAAAAGAAAAAATTATTTTTATTGTGTTGTGGATGATCAAAGAAATAAAAAAGACAACTGTGCTAAGAAAAAAAAAAAATTGCAAGATACAATCTTTTCGTATTTTTTATATGAGTGGATTGTTTTTTTGCTCTCGAGAGATACGTTTTTCTTAGGCCTCTTAATTTTTTTTTTCATATTTCTGAACTTTGATCAAAGAGAAAAATGTCCTATAAATTTTTTAACCGTGCAAGTTATGAGAATGCCTATAAATTTTTTAATTGAGCAAGTTATGAGACCTTAATGTCATTTATGAGAGCCTTATAAAAAATAATGAATGAGACCTTTCAATATTTTATATTAAATTTAATAATCTTCAATTATTTTAAATATTGTATATTAAAATTTAGGGAAATTGACAATTTGGTCACTAGGTTTTAGTATCGCTGACGATTTAGTCACTAGGTTTCATTTTTTTACGATATGGTCACTAAGAATATATAGTTGTGACGATCTGGTCTTTTCGTCAAACTTCTGTTAAATTTTTAATCGAAATAGCAGTCGACCGATTTGTTTATCGTTGTGGCAAAGGTAACTTGTAACGGTCGACCGGTACATGCAGCGGTCTACCGCTTCATGTAGCGGTCGACCGCGTTCTATTCCGTTAAAAATTAACGGAGATTTGATGGAAGGACCAGATCGTCACAACTATATATTCTTAGTGACCATATAGTAAAAAAATAAAACCTAATGACTAAATCGTCAGCGTGTTATAAACCTAATGACTAAATTGCTAATTTTCCTAAAATGTATATAACAAGCCTACTGATTTATATGGCCTTAGGCCTCCGTTCGGCTTGAGCCGGCCCCGCTGAAAAACCCTATTAGATATGTTTTATTCTCCAAGTGGCTACAGGATAACTAGACAGACAAGTCACTGAGTTTATTGACGAATGGTTCTTGAAGTCATGAGAAAGAATGTGAATACAAGTAACAGGCGCATATATATTCTTCTGAAGAAGAATCTATAAGCTTGTACCTTAGGGCAAAACTTGTTCAAATATATGGAATCAGGTCCATTGTCTGTAGATCATGTACTGCCTGTCAGCTATTTTCTATGTTTTTCTACATGACCGCGAAGATGATCAAATATTTTATCGACGGATATTGATGAATTACTTAACACACCCCCCCCCCCCCCCCCCCAAAAAAAAAAAAAAAAATTGATGAATTGTAGCAACGAGTCCTGCTCTGCCCCTTTTTCACTAACTATTTGTATTGGCTTTAGGCGAATCCAACCACTTCACCTACCTCATTGCTCCCAACCGTCTCTTGTACCTCTATAATGCAAGGATATATATTTCATCCTGGTAATTGTAACTTTGAGAAATTTCAAAGCCATACAAGAAGCATTAAATATGAGAAACTGTCTTAGTCTCAAGTCAAATTCACATGCTCGTTTATTTCTTAAAAAGCTCAAAGTTTGCATCTTTAGATAGAAGACTCTGAGTTAAGTGCTTCAGCTTTTAGGACTCGATGGTTGGAATCTCTTTTATTACTCATCCTTGTGGATGATTATTTTGGATAACATTTCTCTTCCTTTTTGGTGATTTTCAGACATTATCAGCACCTGACCTCCGAGATCCTGTTATTTCGGCTCTCATAGCTCCTAAGATGAGAGAATTCCACAATCTTGATGTGCCTGGTCCTAAGAATGTAGTAATTTGGGACAGAATGAGGTATTGAGATCCGTTACTATAAGTTACAGAATCTGTAAATCAAGTGAAAAGTTTCCCATAAAATATGAGAATGCGTGTCTGATGTTACATTTGTTCCTTCATCAGAAACTGGCTTTGTGAGGCCAAACTATTGTGTTCCCACGCAGACACAAAGGAATTTTGCTTGGATACTCTAGGGGGGGAAATTAGTACGCTGGAGAGAGAGTTGTCAGAGGCTTCTCAAGAGGTTGGATTTTGCCACAATGACCTGCAATATGGCAACATAATGATAGACGAAGAGACAAATTTGATCACTATTATTGTGAGTTTCCTACTCCATAATTGTTAGCTGCATAAATGCCTCTGCATTATTCTCTTCATAGTTTGTTAATACAATAGCATTTATTCATCAAAAGAGAAAATGTTGTAAACTGCAATATTTTGTTGAAGTACTTTACTTAAATGACTTATGTGCTCTCTTTAAAAATTGACCTGCCAAGATTATGGCACTGCAACTCCACTTATGGCTTGATGTGGTTAACTGATTAAAGGATATAGTAGATGCATGAAGAACTTAAAACTGTTTGATTTATTTAGCATCTGCATTATAAATTGTTCAATCATTTCTCAGGCTGAAAAAAAGAGGATATTTTTGTCCCCAAACTGATTCCAGTGCACTTCGTTTTTGTTTTTTGTATTACTGGAATGAACCTTTTCCACTCTGGATTGCAAAAGAGGATAGTCTTTAAATTTGCCCCAAACTGAATCTCATCTTTATTGCCTTAAAAATGGGTTTCTTGATGGCTTGCAAGTTGTCCACATCTCTACCTTGGCACTTCATCTCTGATTCTCTCTGCATACATGTTTCAAGCAATGCAGTGCAAATTTTGTTGGCTTCTCTCTTTGCCATTGCAAAAAGGTTACATTTAAGGTAGAATAAGCATGCGACCCTGTTGTAATGGGTTTCATTCATAGTCAATGATACTATGTTGTTGATTTCTGCAGGACTATGAGTACGCAAGTTACAACCCTGTTGCTTATGACCTAGCAAATCATTTCTGTGAGATGGCAGCAAATTACCATACTGACACACCTCATGTTTTAGACTATAGTAAATATCCAGGTAAATGTTGTTATTTGCTTCCTCTTCTTTTTTGTGTTTTAACTACCTTCAAAACCTCTTCCTCCTTAATTCAATATGGAAGACTATAAGTTGCTCATTTTTACTTCATTGCATTTGGCATCAGGTCCAGAAGAGCGTCAAAGATTTGTTCGCATATATCTAAGTTCTATGGGTAAGCTCATTAGTCTGCTGTTGAGTCCACTGATTTTGTATGAGAAACAAGAAACTGGGAGTTGTGTTTAGTTTTAGCTGTTTAAAGCTCATAGCCTGTGGATAAGTTCCGGACAATTAAATCTGGCTTTCTTCAAAATTAAATCCCTATCTCTGAGATATTACGAGTTTGATTCTTATTATAATTTACCTCAAACATTTCACTCATTGGCATGCAGGAAACCTTCCCAGTGACGCACAAGTGGAGCAGCTAGTCCATGATGTGGAAAAATACACTCTTGCAAACCATCTCTTTTGGGGTTTATGGGGAATTATTTCTGTAAGCACTCCCATATCTATTCTCACAGTGAATTATGAACTCGAGAGAGTGAAAGGGGGAGATTAACCTTCTGCTTGTGTGCTTGTTTGCAGGCTTACGTGAACAAGATTGATTTCGACTACATAGAGTATGCAAGGCAGAGATTTCATCAGTACTGGCTGAGAAAACCTGCACTGTTGGGTTCTTCAGGGCGTTTCAGATAGAGAAATTTGAATGGGGTTTTGTAGCATATGCTGCAAGAAGCGCTTGGCAATTGTAGTGAAATTCATCTCGACATGTAATATTTTTTTTTGTATTTGGTGTTGGTTTTGGTAAGAATCTAAAGATGTAATGACTGACATAAGTTGCAGAGGTGATGTTGATTCCTCTTGTACCATTGTACTCTGTAATACCCATCATCTAATAGAGGGTTTCTACCCATTGCCATTTTCTGACTCCCTCTTTTCCCCTTACCTTTTTCCATCGAGCGGAAACTAACCAACTTAAAGCAGTCCATCTGTCATGGTCTCTCCTTTAAAGTAGGGCAGTTTGGGAAAGAACTTGGGGTTAAGGTGAGGGGAGAATCGGAGATGCGATGTTAGGGTTCATGGTAAAAGCCAAAAGGAGGAGTCTTGGAGTTTTGGAGAAGAAGTGACGAGGAGTGTCGAGAAGCTTCGCGGGGAAATCAGTTCCGAAGTGTTGAGTATGTTTAAACTCAACTTCGTTGACTGGGCCATTTGAGGAGGGCTGGCGTATTGGGCTGCACCCTTATGGGCCATTAATTGTTAGCTTTTGTGCTTAGTGGGTTTCGTGCTTTCGGCCTGTTGGTTGGGCCTTAGAATAGGGGCTTCTATGAGCCCAAATTGCATTAGTATATGTGTTTTACAACGTAGAAGAGGTAAGGCAAACTGAGAGTAACTCTATAGTCAACAGCATTTTCCTACATTTTCCTGTTCACCAAACACTACATATTCCCATTTCACCCCATTCCCCACTGTGTACATAACACCATCTTTGAAATTTGGAAATGTTGAGGTTGAGGAGATACTTCGATTTCATAACCAACGAGAGGGGCACACCATTCTCAGCAAGAAGAACAGAGTCTGGAATCTAATGGCAATTAATCAGATGAACAAACTCGGCCACCATAGCTATAGACCTCTTGCAACTGTCGATTAATATTAGCTGCAGTCACGTGTAGTAGCCGCCGAATTCTTAGAGGAGGGGTCCTTGTCCGTTAATTTGTTTTTTGTTTTGTTTGTTTAGAATGAGCTAATTCGCATCAAGCACCAGTGGTCTAGTGGTAGAATAGTACCCTGCCACGGTACAGACCCGGGTTCGATTCCCGGCTGGTGCATGGCTCATTTTTTCAATTCGGAATCACGCGTACGATTACTTTTTGCTCCGAGTGAGTAGTGACCGACAAAGGGTTGGCAGAGAGATGACTCTAAATGGAATGGCAAACAGAAATCCTGATTCCTGGCAAAACCTTTTTATTATGAAATCGCGCATTATGTAAATTCTGTTCTAAGACAGAAAGAATAAGCAACAAACTTTATCTTTACAAACCCACGACATCAGTAGCAGAGAGACGATGCCATTGCTAAAGGGTGGCGGACACAACTTCTGGCACCTTTTTCAACCATTTGGACAAAGCTATCTTCACCTTTCAATGGCTCGAATGAAGTTTAACATTAAACATCTCCATAACCACTGGACTTTATGATGGAAGAATCTTCAACTTTAAGCAGAGAGACCAGACATGGAACGGAGATTGTCAACAATGGAATCGATTACTACATGAGAGCCACCAGTTGCGGCAAACGGAAGGTGTTTAGCTGCTTCAGCTCTATCGAAATAAAATGCACCTGGCGCCAGTTTTTCTTTTGGCTGTAGTGCCAACCAAACAACCGTGTCTGCACCTTCCTCACTTGTTCTAAGCTTTCCTGAAAGCCTGAAAGACATTGAAGGTAAAAAAAAAAAAAAAAAAATTATGTAGGAGAGAGAAACAAAAGAAACAAGATAGAAAAGATAGGCGTTGAACGGGTTGATTTCACAATGTAATAAGTTCCTTACGCTTTAGAGAACCCAGGCAAACTCGTTGCAACTCCAGGTGTCTCAGCCCAACCTGGGTGCATCGAATAGAATCCGATCCCTTTGTTCTTGTACATTTCAGCCCATTTCTCTGTCAGTGCTACCTGAAAGATGATAACTCAAGTGATTTCCAAAGGGAATTAATTTTGCAATTTTTAGCTTCTATAGCAGCATACAAGGTTGCAATTGTGTAACACCGGATGATAGTATTTGTAATACATCTCCACATGTACACCACATCTATCTGTTGCAACTTCAAACTAGGCTTTGTAATACATCTCCACATGTACTCCACATCTATCTGTTGAAACTTCAAACTGGGATTCCACATTTTACTGAAGCAGCAAAGAGAACAAAATTGAAAATCTAACCCAAGTACCAAAGAAGTAGAATACATAATAAACCCCTGAAACAGAGAACTCCTTTGTACATCTTGTGCACTGAACATTCAGACAAAGTACGAAATTTCATAAAATGACGAGTTTTGAATGATAACATTTCAAAAATATGCCCCATCATGATTGACAAATACCCAGTGCACGCAATTGACATAACAATCCACAAGAACCGTGATTTGTTAATTGCTGTGAAATTTTTATAAATTAAGCTATCCACGATGCCGAGAAATTACAAAAAAGGTTAAAATACACTTTTTTTGAACTATGAGGTTAAAGAAAGTAGATACAACGCACATAGTTCTTTTTTTGTCCAATTTCTTGGTTCAATTTAATGAAAATTCTATATCTAAGGTGCAATGTGATAGTAATCAGTAATTCGAGGGTGAAATGTCTCAAAGTTGGTAGTTTTTAGTGCAAAGTGTAAATGACCTCATAGTTCAAGGTTAACCCTTACAAAATAATCCAAAACAGAACATAGCATTAAGAATGTTAAACCCCCGTATGAAAATGTTGCAAAAATTACTTGCCCTTGAAGTTTTTACCAGTACCTACATATTGCGGTGTAACCAACAATGATATAAAGGTGGAAAAGCAAACAATGTTAAAGAGGAAAAGAATAAAGTATGCAAGAATCTACCAGAAGCTACAAAGGAAAGAACACTTGGGTACCTATATTTAATACATAGTTATGAAGGACAAACACTCAAAACTAATTTACCAAATACACTGCAATGGGAAGCAGTCGACGAGATCCACTTACACTAAGAATAAAGTTTCATCAAGCAGCTTTCACGACTTTTCACTCAAATAGCATTCTGGTGCCGGATGAGTCATGTAATTCAATACTAAGTAGCAGAGTTCCTGCTAGCTCCATTAGTATAATCGAAACATGTTATTCTAGTCTAAATACAGTTGTACCAAAACCATCAAACTCAGCATCTAAGCATATTGTTCTTTGCAAAGGGATCTAATAAAGGCACAAAGGGAAAAACAACTGAAGTGCATGTGAAGCATACCAAAGACATCAAGCAAAAAGCAGCTAGCAAGCACCAAGAATTGCAAATAGTGCAACTAGAATCCAGCAATCCTAAAATAGTGATACAGTCAATAAATATAACTGCAATATTAGACATCAGAAAGTCAAGTGTACAGTTCCTCCAATTAACTAACCTGGACTCGCTTGTTTTGAGAATACTGTTCCACCCCATTGAAGTTGCTGTCACCAAACTGCATGAAGAAATTTCATTGGAAACGTCAAATGCTTCTAATGCCGAAATTGAAGCTTATGCAAAGTTAAAAAAATAGCTACCTGAAGATCCTTAGTCAAAGGAGCTGTGTACATTCCACCAGAGGACACTGTGATAACACGAGCATCGGGTGCAGCTTTCTCCAGTAACGGCAGCATCAATTCTGTCATGGCATAAGTGCCTAACACATTTACAGCAAAATTCGACTCAAACCTGGAATTTTAGAACTTATTAAAACCACAATGCATCAATTTTTCTGCACTAAAAAAATGATAAAATGAAAAAATAAAAAAATTCAGTTTTGCGCACAGTTAATGAGGACCCACCCTTCTGTTGTAGTAACTCGTTTATTCTCAAGCAAGCCAGCATTGTTGACCTAGAGGCAGTTAAATTTTCGATATCACATTTCCAATCAATTTTACATAAATTACAGTAGATGGAGCACAATTTGTCTGGAAGGATGGTCAGTAATTAAATATTCCCAGAGAAAAATAAACAGAGAGGAAGAACTCTACATAAATAACAAGAAAAATCCTCATACCGGAAACGGTTGCATTATAGGTGAACCAGTGTCTGTATTTTGGTAATAAAAATGCCCACCTTGATCATGTCCAAAAAAAATAGAAGAACCCAACATTTGTAGGAGGAAAAAAAGTAGCTTTACCAGTACATGAATTGGT
>CM025851.1:29136516-29149070 GCA_003952965.2 Morella rubra
GCTACTTTCTTGCATACATGTACGTATGTTTGGATTAAACCATTATTTTTTGTTCTCTTTTTGGTGAATTTTTCAATCACCAAAGCGCAGGATTTTTACTGAAATTCAGCGATCATTATCATTGACAACACAAGTCTGTATCAAAACTAATAATCATAAATACATAACAAACCCAACAAAAATAAAATAAACCGACACACTCGGTTCAATTCCTAACAGATCTCCAAATTCCTCAAAATGAGATCACATTAGTCAAACTGATACACACAATAAAGTATCCAAAGTCCTCAAAATATGAAACCCTGTACTGAGGCAAATGAACAAATGCCTACCTTTTTGTGCAAAACATCAAACAAGACTGTAGAGAGCCAAATGCACTCTTTTTTGTCCAACTGCAATCCACTGATTCAACGGTCTGAAATATGACAAATACAAGGTTAAAAAAGAAAAAAAAAAACACACTTGAGAAAGAGAACCACACAAAAAGAATACCTTGATGATCTCACAAAATTTTAAGAAGCAGCTACAGGAAGATCCAACCCACTCCTATTTTCACTGCCAGTGGCATCACTGGCACTAGAAGTGGCAGCAGTGTCACTAGATGAAGGATCCAGTCATCTGGGAGCAGATGTATCGGGAGGAGGTGCAAAAGCAACAGCTAACTCGGGGGGAGTTGCAAAAGGTTCAGCTGTAGTAATACCAAGATGTTCTTGAATGCGCTTTAGCTGAGATTTTATTTGAACAGAATCGTTATTCAGCATATCTATCTTACGAATAAGCACATCAGAGCGCTCAGTAAGTAAATTAATACTTTGTGAAGAGTGTTTGGGGATGGTGTATCAGAAAGGGGAACTGAGGTGGATGACGGAGGATTTTCAGCACGCTGAGTATTCTCAGAAGACATCTGAGCTTGAGAGGACGATGGAACCTCAGCACTAGCAGAGGCACTCTTTCGCTTACGAAGTTGTGCCTCGCTCAGAGATATAGAATGTAAACCGATAGATCCATGCAAATCAATAGCTGCCTCACCATCAATCGAAGGTAGGCAGGATGAGGTGACCAACCGGTTAACAAGACAAGGAAAAGGAAGACTCTGATTGCTAGAGGCATTTTCATACACCTCGAGCATGTAGTCGCAAATGTGCGATGCGATATCTATTGAAGTGCCACTGAGTAACGCGTAAAGAAAACGAACTCGCTCCAAACTTAAGAAGGTCATGTGGGACACAGGATACAGATTAGTGCATACAATCCTCGTAAGCACATGATTCTCGACTGTAAAGTTCGTCGTATTTAAGGCCTTACCTAAATACGGAACGGGATGACGAAACAAGAGAGTGGTCATAGCATCCATGGAAGGAGCTGCATCATTGGCATATGGAAATGTAGGGTCAGGAACAGGACGTAAGCCATATAAGTTGGAAATAAGAGTAGGGGTCACACGAAGGTAATGACCCCTTAAATATATTGTGAATGAGCTGGATGGCTTGTCAATAGCATGGATGTTGGCATAAAATTCTCTTACAAGTAGTTTTGAAGGAGGAGAAACAGGATTGAGAAGGGGCTCCCAATCTCGGGCTCTGAGTGCAGAAGGAATAGAGGTATGGCGAAGTTCATCGAGGGCAACCACACGCTCGGCAAGAACAGCTTTCTTCTTAAAGTATTTGTTGAAGAGCATTTCAGCCTTATGATCAACAAACCGAGTACCGTCAAAGTTGCTGGATTTTTGTTTTGTCAGACTGGATGTGCTGGTTTTGGTCTTCTTCTTGTTATTGGTCTTCGTCAGAGTAGGGGTCTTCAACTTAGTCTTGTTCTTGGACTTGGATCGGATGTTGCGTAAATTTGTTCGTTTCACCATCTGTAAACACAGAGATATTTACCATTAGCAAACAGTTTCATTTCATTCCAACATTCCATGTAATGTTGAGTAAGGGTAAAACTAAATAGAAGGAGCACATACATGAAGATTGTGATCTGATCGGGTTTCCTTTTTCCTGAACGAGTACAGAAGTCTAACAGAAGCTCGCTGAGATTATAGAAATTTGTCACTTGGGTAGTCTAGAAAGTGTGGCTCAAACTGTAGATTACAATATAAAAGGTTTTCATGGGGCTCCTTTAAATCTTCTAAATGAGGAATCATCAAGAGGTTATCCTAGGATAAGTTCTTATGTATTTCCAAGTTCTTAGGTATTCAAATGTATCATGGATTCTCTCTTGCTGTCTTTTTTTTTTTGCCCCTGGGGAGGAAGGGGCTGTGCAGGCCTATTTTAACCTATTACCTCATCGTACCCCATAACAGTCACCTTAGAACTGAGGAAAGCCCACCTAGTCAGTGAATTGACAAAATCGCAAGAAGAGCTGAGAGGTATAAGACTCATCCCCTTAGACTGGAGACTAAAATAAGCATGAGATTAAAGCACGGCACGAGATCAAACAAAAACATGCAACAAAATCAAACAAATCAAAACAAATCTGACAAAATCGTGAAATAATGTCATAGAAATCACAAGAATAAAATGTAGAATTCTATTCTGGACATACCTCTCTCAATATTAGAATGAACTCCAATACACTGAAAACTCCAACATACTGGCCGTTTCAAAAAAACTCAAAGAGGAGCCACCGAGATTCTCTAGAAGTATCTTATATTAGCAAAGATGTACATCTGAGCTAATACTGAGCAATGAAGTAATGATAGAGAAAAATGCCAATTAATCAGCAAGATATGTATGCCAAAAGTGCATATGAAAACAAAACCATAACAAAACAAAAACATAAAACAACAGACAAAAGTTGACAGAAATACAAAAACCACTAAAAGAGTTAAAATACATTGAAATATATTATTACTATTTACTATACTAAGAGCTGACAATTATATCCTACATTCGTTCACAATAGTTTCAAAAATTTTCCCTCTATATACAATGGCCAATAAACATGTACCCAACAAACTTACTCTTATTCCATAACTGTTCTTACTTCAATGTCAATAAGTCAAGGTAAAAAATTATAGAATTGATAAGAAAACAAAAAAGAGCTTACAAAGTTCTTGCCTGGCATTGTAATCCAATAAAGGTTTTTGGATCAACATTATCGAAACTCAACCTGGTACAGGCACATTTAAAGTTGTCCCACATTAATCCAGATTACAGCTATCCCTAGTGAAATAAACAAAACTTTCAAGACAATTACAGTGAATGCCAGTTAATACTTGACCCATCTCTTCGTAGAAGGAGAATCGGCCAAAACTTTCTCACATTCTCCAAGTCCAAAGAATTACGCTTCCTTTTCCGCGAATGACTAACAACACAATTACCATTATCATTATTACAATTACGGGAATCCCTCAATCGCAGCCATCCAGTTTGCACAAGACGCTAGCGTCCACGCCCAACTTTTCCAGCTCACTGCTCCCAACTCTCTTTTATTCTACATCTTTTGTTAGCCCAAGGTTGATCTTATAAACAATCCATTTTGATTTTGAAGATAACAAAGTCTCTAAGTTTTTAAGGACTTTAGATTTTACAATTATCAATCCTTTCTCTTAAAAGGATTTTTGTCAAGTATCATTGTTTCTCTCTTTAAAAATTCTCTCTAAGCTACTTGATCTTCATTGTACTTGTTAAATGATCATCTTTTTATTGTAAATGGTTTTGAGAATGATTGAATTGGGATAGTTGTTGTTAAAGAATTTTTTTTGTGACTAAGTGTTGGAAGTGTCGACACATTGACCCTACGTGTCGACACATTGCACTATCTCCCGAAAGGTTGCTTTCCAGGCCATTCAAAGTGATGTTTAGCTAAGTATGGGAAGTGTCGACACAATGACCCTAAGTGTCGACACATTGAACTAACTCCAAAAGTTTGCTCTTCCAGGCCATTCAAAATGGGAATTTTTGGCCTAAGTATGGGAAGTGTTGACACATTGACCTAAGTGTCGAAACATTGAACTAACACCCGAGACTCTTTTTTTCTTGTCAAAGTTCAATGTGTCAACACATACCACATGTGTCGACACATTGTCTTATTTTGCAGATTTCTTTGAGCAACGTCAACTTATTCAAAAAGGTATCCCAATGTCTCAAATGACCTCCAACGGCATTCAAGCTTTACAAGAAGACCCTTTGTGCCCTAGAAGCTTTAAATAGTGTTAGCCCAAGGTTGTTCCCTGAACAATTATTTTTTATTTTGATGATAACAAAAAATTCTAAGTTTTGAAGGATTTTAGATTTTACATTATCAATCCACTATTTCTATAATGTATTTCAAAGGATTGAAGTTATTTCCTTAAACTATTTTTAAGCGGACTTGAAACACCATTACACAAGTTGATAAGATCAATTTTTCATATTGTAGGTGTTTAAAGAAGTGTTGGAATGGTTTGGATGCTTTAAAGTTGAATTGGAGAAATTGCTGTCAAAGAACAAATTTTTCAGACTAAGTGTTCAATGTGTCGACACATTGAAGGCATGTGTCGACACATTGCACTATCTCCCGAGAGTTGTTTTTCAGGCCATTCAAAGTTTTTTTAAGTAAGTGTCGATTGGGAAGTGTCGACACATTGAAGGCATGTGTCAAGAACATGTGTCGACTGTCCCGAGAAAAAATTCATTCAGACTAAGTATGGGAAGTGTCGACACATCACAATGTGGTCAAAGTTTAATGTGTCAACACATACCACAATGTGTCGACACATGTGTTATTTTGCAGAAATCTGGAATGACGCCAGATCGTCCAAAATTGTTCTAAAATGACTTGGGTACCCCTCCAACGGTAAAATGAAACCACTTGATGACCGTTGAAGACCTGGGGCTATAGAAGAACAAGATGGAGAGAGAAGAATCGATCATCATCGCAACATCTAGAGAGAGAAAAAGCCAAGATCCAAAGAAATCCATTTGCTGATTCCTTCAAGTCCAAGAGCTCTCATTGTCAAATCTTCTTCTCTTGCTCATCATTGACGACCTAGCATCCAAAGAGAGAGATTTCTTGAAGAAGAGACAACACACTTTGCAATCAATCGTGCCCTAACTTCTAGAGAGAGAAAGTGCTTTGAAGAAGAGGGAAAACCGCATCTACCAAGAAAGCTTGTGCTCCTACTTGCCAAACTTTAGGTTTCATTCAAGTATCTTGTCCTCTTGCACTTTATTGAGCTTTCCACTTGCTATTCAGCTTAGAGAGCCATTCCTTAGTTGTACGGCCATTATTGTAATAAAACACACTTGTCCTACTTGTGAGGTAGAAGAAATCCCTTTGGGTTTTGGGATTTGTGAGAGAGTTTGAAGCGTGAGCTCGAAAAACTTTGTAAAGGTTCCTTAGCACCCGGAAGCTAAGGTGTATTTGCTATTTGGAGAATAGTGAAGGAAGCCCAAGGAAGTCAATAGCCTTGGGGTGGACGTAGGCAAGTGTTGGCCGAACCACCTAAAATTACGGTGTCATCTCTCTAACTCTATCTCTCTTACGTTTCAGTACATATCATATTTGTGGAGTTTTATGCTTTATCATTATTGCATATATTTTGCTTAGCATTATACACATTTAGATCTGCATTATTAATTGTTAAAAGGGCTATTTTTCAGATCTGTTTTTATTGAAAAGGTTTTTGATAAACCCAATTCACCCCCCTCTTGGGTTGTTATTTACTCACAATTGGTATCAGAGCTGAGGTTTAATATCTTTATCTATGACAACCCTTGTTAGTACCTCCTTAGTGAAGGTCAATCCACAAATAGACCTCCTTTGTTCAATGGGACTTGTTACAACTATTGGAAGGCTAGGATGAGGATTTACATCCAAGCCGTGGACTATGAATGTGGAGAGTTATCTCAAATGGTCCTAAATTTCCTAGAGACAAGGAAGGTAATTGAAAGATGAAAAAGATGGGATGATGCTGATCTTAAGATTATGTCTTTAAATTCTAAAGCTATGAATGTGTTATATTGTGCACTTGATTCAAATGAATTTAATCGTGTTTCGGTTGTGATACCGCGAAACAAATTTGGGACAAACTTCAAGTGGCCCATGAAGGTACGAATCAAGTTAAAGAAACAAGATTAGTATGCTTGTTCATAGTTATGAGCTTTTTAAGATGAAATCCTATGAATCTATTTCATCTATGTTTACTCGCTTTACCGATATTATAAATGGTCTTAAATCTCTTGGTAAAGAATATACTAATGTTGAAATGGTGAGAAAGATTCTTAGGTGTCTACCAAAAGCTTGGGAACCCAAGGTCACCGCCATTCAAGAAGCCAAAGACTTGACAAAGCTTTCTTTGGATGAGCTCATGGGATCTCTCATGACACATGAGATGAATCAAGTAAAGGGAGATGAGGATGAAGGAAAAGGAAAAAGAGGCATTGCCTTGAAAGCCTCATGCTCTAGTGATGAAGAAGTTGCAAACCTATGCTTCATGGCAAAGGAAGATGAAGATGAGGTACAAGACTCGTTAATTTATTCTTTCTCATTTGATGAATTGCAAGATGCATTTGATGAACAATACCTTGAACTAAAAAGAATGTTTTCAAAATATTGTTCTCTCAAAAAGAATTTTGAAAATATTGCAAAAGAGAATGATACTTTGAAGAGTCAAGTCACATCTCTTAGAGATGATCTTGCAAGGACCACAAAAGAAAATGAGAAAATCTTGCAAGAAGAGTCAAATGATTTGAAATCTGAAAACATTGATTTAAAAAGGAAAGTTGACTCTCTCACTCAAGATCTTGCAAGATTCACTCAAGGAAAAAGAAACCTTGATATTCTTCTTGGTTCTCAAAGGTGTTGTTCAACAAAAGTGGCATTGGATATGATTCTTTTAATGATCAAAAATCTTACTCTTATATGATCACAAAATCATCTCCATCATTTACATTGTGCAACTTTTGTGGTAAATCTGGACATATATCACATGTTTGTCCAACTAGAAAGAAATCTTCTAATGGCATCAAATTTGTATGGATTCAAAAAGACAAGGTGAAGGTATTTATTTCTAACACCAAAGGACCCAAAAAGGATTTGGGTACCAAAAGGCAAGACATGATTCTTTTTGTAGGAGTGCTTGAAGTCAATCAAAGTCAAGGAACATTGGGTTCTTGATAGTGGATGCTCCAAGCACATGACAAGGGATAAGAGTTGGTTCAAATCTCTTAGCCCAAAAGAAAAGGGATCGGTTACTTTTGGTGACAAATGGTAAAGGAAGAATACTGGTATTGGAAATGTCGGTATGACTCCTAATCCTGCTATTGAACATGTACTATTTGTTGATGGTTTGATGCATAACTGTTGAGCATCAATCTATTATGTGTTAAAGGAAACCTAGTCTTATTTGAATCATATATATGCATTGTTGAAAATATTGAAAGCAAGAAAGTCTTGTTTGTTGGACATCAACAAGAAAATGTGTATATTGTTCACTTAGAGAATATATCTTCTAAAAATGTAAAATGTATTTTCTCTCTAAGTGACAAGGATAGTTGGCAATGGCATAGAAGGCTTGCTCATGCAAGCATGAACTTGATTTCAAAATTAGCCAAAAAGAATCTTGTTTAAAGTTTGCCTAACCTTATTTTTGAAATGATAAGATTTGTGCAGCTGTCAAAAAGGCAAACAAACCAAAATTTCTTTTATGCCCAAAAATGTGATGTTCACTTCTATGGCACTTCAACTTCTACACATGGACTTATTTGGTCCAACCCGAACGTTAAGTTTGGGTGGCAAACATTATGGCTTTGTTGTTGTTGATGTTTTCAGTAGATTTTCATGGGTTATATTTCTAGCTCATAAAGATGAGGCTTTTCATGCTTTTGAAAAACTTAGCAAGTGAATTCAAAATGAAAAATGTTTTGCTATTTCTAGCATAAGGAGTGATCATGGAAAAGAATTTGAAAATTCCTCATTTGAAAAGTTTTGTGATGAAAATTGTTAACCATAACTTCTCGGCTCCTAGAACTCCTCAACAAAATGATGTTGTAAAGAGGAAGAATAGGACTCTTGAAGAGATGGATAAAACCTTGCTATGTGAAAACAACTTGCCTGATTACTTACGGGCTGAAGCCATTAGTACAAGTTGTCTCGTTATGAACCGTTGCATGATTAGACATTTTCTTAAGAAAACTTCTTATGAGCTATGGAATGATTGAAAACCCAACATTAGTTATTTCCATGTTTCGGATGCAAATTCTTTATGCTCAACAACAAGGACAATTTGGGTAAGCTCGATGCAAAAGTGGATAAAGGTATCTTTCTTGGTTATTCAACTTCTAGTAAAACCAATCGTATTTTCAATAAACATATCTAGTTGTTGAAGAATATTTCATGTAGTATTTGATGAACCTAACGTTTCCTTGAGAAGATGATGAAGATATTGTAGATCTTAAAAAGAGGTTGATACACAAAAGACAAGATCTACCAAAGAGTCTTAATGAAGTTTGTCAAAACCATCATCTCCAACAAATTATTGGTAATGTTGAAAAAGGGGTAAGGACTCGATCTCTTGTGCACCTAGCTAATAACTTTGCCTTACTCTCTCAAATTGAGCCAAAGAATATTTCTGAGGTAAAAGATGATTAAAGTTTGATTCATGCTATGGAGGATGAAGTAAAACAGATTGAAAAAAAATATGGTATGACATCTAGTTCCTAGACCCGAAGATCATCCAGTTATTTGTACTAAATGAGTTTTCAAAACAAAATGGATGTATCTGGGGATGTGGTAAGGAACAAGGCAAGGTTGGTAGCCCAAGGTTATAATCAAGAAGAGATAATTGATTTTGATGAGTCCTTCGCACTTGTTGCTAGATTAGAATCTTTTCACATGTTTTAATGATTTCAAATTATTTCAAATGAATGTGAAATGTATATTTCTTAATGGTTATCTTTCGAGGAAGTGTGTGTAGAACACCTCCTAATTTGTAGATGAAAAGCTACCACACTATGTGTTCAAGCTCACAAAAGTATATGGCTTGAAGCAAGCACCTTAAGCATGGTATGGACGGTTGAGTTCCTTATTGAAAATGGACTTTCATGAGGTATGATCGATGCCACTCTCTTTACTAAGGAAAAGGAAATGAATTGCTTATCCTTAAATATATGTCGATCATATCATTTTTGGTTCTACTAATGAGTCTCTATGTGAAGAATGTTCCAAAGTTATGAAAGGTGAATTCAGATGAACCTCATGGGAGAGTTGAATTACTTTCTCGGACTTCAGATTAAACAAAATCGCGAGGGCATCTTTATAAACCAAGCGAAATACACAAGAGATCTACTCAAAGATTTGGGATGGACAATTCAAAACCGATGGGTACACCAATGAGTCCACCAACCAAAATGGAAAATGGCTCGAAAGTAAAGACGTTGTACACACAAGGTATCAAGGTATGACTGGATCTTTTCTTTACCTCACTGTGAGTAGACCTGTTATCATGTTTAATGTGTGCATGTGTGCAAGATTTCAGTCTTGCCTAAGGAGTCTCACTCCTTGCGGTTAAAAGGATATTTTGTTACTTGTTGGCACACAAGATCTTGGTCTGTTTTATCCAAAGAGTGTTGAATTCAATTTACAAAGATACTCGGATGCGGATTATGCCAGTTGTAAAATTGATAGAAAAAGCACTAGTGGTGCGTGTCAGTTTCTTGGCCATCTCTAGTGTCATGGTTTTGTAAGAAACAAAATTTTGTGGCTTTATCAACCGCAGAATGCCGAGTATATTGTTGTTGGTAACTGTTGCACACAAATATTGTGGATGAAACAACAACTGAAAGTTTTTAATCTTTATTTTTCTCTCATCCCGATTAAGTGTGATAACATGAATGCCATAAAGCTTCTTAAAAACCTCATTCAACACTCCAGGACTAAGCATATCGAGATCAAACATCATTTTCTCCGTGATTATGCTCAAAATGGTGATGTTACTTGAGTTTGTAAGCCCAGATCTTCAACTTGCTGATATTTTTACAAAACCCTTTAATAATGATAGATTTTGCTTCAGAGGCCAAGAAATTGGATTGAGATTTCCTTTGGATTAAATTGGTGATATGTGCTTGATTTGTGATATTAATTGTGTTATTGATTACATTAAACATGTTATGTCCTTTGTTTAAAGTGCTCTCTGTGCATTTCTTTTGAAATCATACTTGTCAGTTGAGAAAACATTGTATGTACTCATTTTGCATGCCATGTTTTTAAACACTGGTCCTCGTGGCACACAAATACTCACAAAGGCCTAGGGGTTGACACTTATCGCTTCTCTTGACCTCCTAGAAACCTCATCTGGTTCTCACTGTTGAGAAAGGTGTAAGAACTCACTCTTTTGAAAATTCCTCATTTGAAAAGTTTTGTGATTAAAATGGTATTAACCATAACTTCTTGGCTCCTAGAATACTCAACAAAATGATGTTGTATGAGGAAGAATAGGACTCTTGACCTTGCTATGTGAAAACAACTCATTACTTACGGGCTTGCCATTAGTACAAGTTGTCCGTATGAACCGTTGCATGATTAACATTTTCTTAAGAAAAATTCTTTGAGCTATGGAATGATAGAAAACCCAACATTAGTTATTTCCATGTTTCGGATGCAAATTCTTTATGCTCAACAACAAGGACAATTTGGGTAAGCTCGATGCAAAATGATAAAGACCATTCGTAACAAAGATGAAGTCAAAGACAGATGAAGAGAAAAAAAGAGTCTCAATTGTCTTGATGACATCTTTCCAACAAATCATTAGTAATGTTGAAAAAGGGGTAAGGACTCGAGCTACCCTCTTCAAATTGAGCCAAAGAATATTTTGAGGTAAAAGATGATAAAGTTTGATTCATGCATGGAGGATGAAGTAAAACAGATTAAAAAAAATATGGTATGACATCTAGTTCCTAGACCCGAAGATCATCCAGTTATTTGTACTAAATGAGATTTTCAAAACAAAATGGATGTATCTGGGGATGTGGTAAGGAACAAGGCAAGGTTGGTAGCCCAAGGTTATAATCAAGAAGAGATAATTGATTTTGATGAGTCCTTCGCACCTGTTGCTAGATTAGAATCTTTTCACATGTTTTAATGATTTCAAATTATTTCAAATGGATGTGAAATGTATATTTCTTAATGATTATCTTGTCGAGGAAGTGTGTGTAGAACTACCTCCTAATTTGTAGATGAAAAGCTACCACACTATGTGCTTAAGCTCCCAAAAGAACTATATGGCTTGAATTAAGCTCCTTAAGCATGGTATGGACGGTTGAGTTCCTTATTGAAAATGGACTTTCATGAGGTATGATCGATGCCACTCTCTTTACTAAGGAAAAGGAAATGAATTGCTTATCCTTAAATATATGTCGATCATATCATTTTTGGTTCTACTAATGAGTCTCTATGTGAAGAATGTTCCAAAGTTATGAAAGATGAATTCAGATGAACCTCATGGGAGAGTTGAATTACTTTCTCGGACTTCAGATTAAACAAAATCGCGAGGGCATCTTTATAAACCAAGCGAAATACACAAGAGACCTACTCAAAGATTTGGGATGGACAATTCAAAACCGATGGGTACACCAATGAGTCCACCAACCAAAATGGAAAATGGCTCGAAAGTTAAAGACGTTGTACACACAAGGTATCGAGGTATGTTTGGATATTTTCTTTACCTCACTGTGAGTAGACCTGTTATCATGTTTAATGTGTGCATGTGTGCAAGATTTCAGTCTTGCCCTAAGGAGTCTTCATCTCCTTGCGGTTAAAAGGATATTTTGTTACCTTGTTGGCACACAAAATCTTGGTTTGTTTTATCCAAAGAGTGTTGAATTTAATTTACAAAGATACTCGGATGCGGATTATGCTAGTTGTAAAATTGATAGAAAAAGCACTAGTGGTGCGTGTCAGTTTCTTGGCCCATTTCTAGTGTCATGGTTTTGTAAGAAACAAAATTCTGTGGCTTTATCAACCGCAGATGCCGAGTATATTGTTGTTGGTAACTGTTGCACACAAATATTGTGGATGAAACAACAACTGAAAGTTTTTAATCTTTATTTTTCTCTCATCCCGGATTAAGTGTGATAACATGAATCCATAAAACTTTCTAAAAACTCATTTCAACACTCAGGTACTAAGCATATTGATCCAAACATCATTTTCTCCGTGATTATGCTCAAAATGGTGATGTTACTTGAGTTTGTAAGCTCAGATCTTCAACTTGCTGATATATTTACAAAACCTTTCAATGAGGATCGTTTCTGCTTCAGGAGGCCAAGAAATTGGATTGAGATTTCCTTTGGATTAAATTGGTGATATGTGCTTGTTTTGTGATATTAATTGTGTTATTGATTACTTTAAACATGTTATGTCCTTTGTTTAAAGTGCACTCTATGCATTTCTTTTGAAATCATACTTGTCAGTTGAGAAAACATTGTATGTACTCATTTTGCATGCCATGTTTTTAAACACTGGTCCTCGTGGCACACAAATACTCACAAAGGCCTAGGGGTTGACACTTATCGCTTCTCTTGACCTCCTAGAAACCTTTCATCTTTCCTAAAATGGTCAAATTCTCACTTTTCTTT
>CM025851.1:29151231-29237464 GCA_003952965.2 Morella rubra
AAATTGTTCTAAAATGACTTGGGTACCCCTCTAACGGTAAAATGAAGCCACTTGATGACCGTTGAAAACCTAGGGGCTATAAGAAGAACAAGATGGAAGAGAAAAAAAAAGCTCGATCATCATCGCAACATCTAGAGAGAGAAAAACCAAGATCCAAAGAAATCCTTTGCGATTCCTTCAAGTCCAAAGCTCTCATTGTAAAATCTTCCCTCTTGCTCATCATTGACGACCTAGCATCCAAAGAGAGAGAATTTCTTGAAGAAGAGACAACACACTTTGCAATCAATCGTGCCCTAACTTCTAGAGAGAGAAAGTGCTTTGAAGAAGAGGGAAAACCGCATCTACCAAGAAAGCTTGTGCTCCTACTTGCCAAACTTTAGTTTCATTCAAGATCTTGTCTTCTTGCACTTTATTGAGCTTTTCATTTGCTAATTCGGCTTAGAGAGCCATTCCACACGTTGTTGAGCTTTCCATTTGCATATTCGGCTTAGAGAGCCATTCCTTGTTGTATCCATTATTTAAAACACTTAGTGTTGGGTAAACACTTGTCCTACTCGTGAGAGTAGAAGAAATCCCTTGGGTTTTGGGATTTGTGAAGAGTTAAGGTAAAAACGCTTTGTAAAGGTTCCTTAGCACCCCGGAAGCTAAGGTGTATTTGCTATTTGGAGAATAGTGAAGGAAGCCCAAGGAAGTCAATAGCCTTGGGGGTGGACGTAGGCAAGTGTTGGCCGAACCACCTAAAATTACGGTGTATCTCTCTAACTCTATCTCTCTTACTTTTCAGTACATATTCATACTTGTGGAGATTTATGCTTTATCATTTATTGCTTATATTTTGCTTAGCATTATACACTTTCAGATCTTTTTTTTAATTGTTAAAAGGGGTATTTTTTAGATTTGGGTTTTTATCGAAAAAGGACTAAAATTTTTAAAAACCCAATTCACCCCCTCTTGGGTTGTTATTTAGACTCACAAGAATGAGGGAAATTCTGCTTGTTATGTAGAAATTTCAGCCATGCAGCTATAGGCAAATTAATAAAGCTCTCCGGATGCCGATGAAAGTTTGATTGCAAAGGCGAAGGAGGAGAGAGAAGCCCGAAAGGCCCAGCCTTGTCGAGCGCTCGAGACCCACCTGACAATGGGTTATTGAAGTTCCCGAGCTCATAGAGGTGACAAACCGAGTCTACCAAGCTTGTTCTCTCCTCTTTGGTCTCTCAAAACTTGTTCAACTCATTCGAGGTTGTTAACTCAAAGATTATAATCATGGTAATGTCATTGGAGTTAGCTTTACCTAATTGTTTCTACTCTGTGCCTGTTGTACCCTACAAAAGCAGTTAACGCTTCCTTTTTTTTTTTTTCTTTCTTTTTAATCCAAAGCAGCATGTACCGGTGAAGACTTTGCAGCTAGTTTTTGGAAGGCAATATGAAAAGTTGTCAAATTATTGCGCTAATGGATAACAATTCAGAATTTTTGGGCTCGTTCTGCATGTTTTTCTTTTTTCCCGTACATATGTCACCATTTACATTTTATACCGTTCCAATTCGAAACATTCCATCTTCACACGAAAAAAGAGTCTTAATACAGAGCAGATCAAGCTGTGAGAAAACTTCTTGGATTCTTGAGTTTTCCTTTCCCTTTTCTTGGGCCTTATACCGAGCATATGGTGTGCAGTGCAGTGCTACAAAGGTGTTACAGAATTGAAGATATATTGAAGAATCCTAAGTACAGATTATTCTAATTACAATCAAATATATAACAACATTTCAGAATTGCTATCAAGCTCCAGGTGCAGTTGAGACTGTTGTGCCGACGTGGTAATTGGACAAGTGGCAGGCAGGTTGCAGCTGGTGGTTTGACAACCAAAGCGCGCTCGCTTCTTCTTCTCTGTACTGTGATTGTAGAGTTAAATTTAGAGAAATGAGAAGAAAAGAACAAATGCAGGAGAGGTCGTGTTGGGAAAGATGAGCCGCGTTGGGGAAGAGGGGCCATAAAAAGTGATAAAAATTTAGTTTGGCTTCAACTAAGCGAATCCGAGCCGTGGTTTTGGTCTTCAAACTCATTAAATGACGTGGGGATTATGAGAGCATGTAACTTTTTAAAAAACAGCCCTTCCTCTGCACACCTGAACTTAACTCCTTTGGACCGAATCTTTTCCCGTAAAACTTGTCCTTCTTTCTCCAATTTCAGATCAATGGTGATTACTTACTCAAATTGGGATGTAATTTTAACTTCTCGTGTGAACAAAATAATAAAATACACATAAAATTAAATTAAAATGAGAAAAATTAGAAAACTGAAAAAAAATAAAAAAATAAAAGGACTTCAGAAAGTCAAAAGTAAAAATCGATGTAAACAAGGTAAAGAAGAAAGATAAAAAAAAAAATAAAAAAATAAAAGCATATAAATAAGATACCCTCCAGAATTGAAGATAACAATGAAAATATTAGACAAAAACATTAATACACAAAAACTCATAATCATCGGAAAAGATTCCGTTCCAGGAAGTGAAATTCTAACTAAGCAGTACGATCAAGATTTTAAAAACTAAGAATCTAAGAGCCAAGCCATTTTTTTTCTCTCTTCCTTTTATCCCACATACGTCTCCCTCCTTCCTTCCCCAGAACGCCTCCCATATACTACTGTGGAGTGGATGGCAAAAAAATTGCAAGGATGGTTGGTTCGCTTCCTGCTAGAATCACCAAGATCTCATTTGCAGCCGTACGTTGTCTATACCCTCTGAAGGGAGAGGAACAATCGGCTCCATGGTAGGAAGTCCAAGATTGTCGCATGGGTTTTTTTGGTTGCTGCATGCGTAGCCCTCTGTTTATAGTTATGGTAATTTGGTTGCATTTGTGTTAGCTTTGTTAGCATTCTACAGAAGCTCTCCATTGTTAGCTAGCGCCCCTGGGTTGATGTAATTGGGCAATGCCCCCCTTCTGTCTGTTATGGGCGTCCAGCCCAAGAGAGAGCCGAGCCCCTTCTTGGGCCCCTAGTTAAGTGATAATAAACATAACACACACGAATAGAAAAAGAATATTGCCGCACAAAAAGAGAAAAAGGAAAGAAAGAAAAATAAAAGAAGTTTTTTCAGTAGTGTTTCTTTCCATCTTCAAGTGTGGTTTCACAATGAGTAAATTAGAGTTGTCTCTAAAAATGTTATCTGAGTATTTCATCAACGGTCATTGTGATATTCAGATTAGGAATATCGTGACAATATACGTAATTCGTTAGATTATGATATTTTCTGATGAGATAGTATTTTTAATAGAGAGTTGATCTTGTTGATTTTTCAATTTGCTTGAACTCAAGTTTTGGGTATACTTGATTGTTGTAATCTTTATTTTATTATAGTAGATTTATCTCGAAGTTACCGAGTGATTTTTTCCTTCACACATGAAGTGGACAGTTCAAGACTCAATAATGTTGCCGAACCTAGAAGGGGGGGTTGAATAGGTTCTAATTTTTCTTGAATTCTTTAACCACTTAAAAAAAACTGCACAGTCTTCACAAGCACACAGTCAGTAATTTCAAGAAAACTAAAGCAACAAAATATCGTGTAGAAGAATAACCCAATATGGACAGTAGATTCTCAATCACAGAACAACACTTTACTTCTTTCTAATCAAAGAAACTAAAGAAAGAAATAATTACAATATCAACAAGTTAATCAACATAAACAAAATCATAACAAAGACACTAAGATTTGGTTACGAAGAGAAAACCCACTTGAAAGAATTCTTTCAAGAGGTAAAAACTCTCCGGGCCTGAAGGCTAGCTAATCGAATCCACTAAAATCTTCAAACTCGGTACACAGTGATCTTAAACTACCCAACACCCCGTTGCTAGTCTATCTACTGTTACCTTACCTGGAATACAACATCCAGATCTGCCTCTTGCAGGGAACGAGGAACTCCTCTTCCGTTTGAAGTTGTGATACGAAAAACTTATCTCCACAGCCAAGCCGATCTTTCCACACTCCACTGCAATCAGCTTCTCTTGGTACCAGCAACCTCTGGAGTTTACCTTCTTCGACAAGGTTTGTAACGGTGATCACAGAAACGTATTTGAGATAATGAGGGATGGAATAATCTCTCTGGGTTCAATCTCAGTTCATACACAGCAAACTACAGAAACAATAATAGGGATTGTATATCGAAGAAAAACTCTGGAAGCAAGGTTCTCTTAAGGTCTGGCTCTTTTTTCGTTCTTGATGTTAGAAAATGTGAGAAGAAATCGTTTTTATTTTCTGGAGGTCGGGAAGAAAGTTCTCACGAATACTTCTAGTAATCTTGCTTCTTGCGCGCTTCTGTTAAAACCGTTGTAACTGCCTTTCGCAAGTCTTGATCAAACTATGAGTGAACTCTGATCAAACTTAGTTAGTGAACTGCAAGCATACTTCAATTTGACACTTCAGACGATCATCAAATGTGTTGAAGTGGTCTTTTAGACAGGACTTGACAAATGCAAATCTCAAAGACTCATCATGAAGTCTTTACGCCAACTAAAATACATTAACAATCTCCCCCTTTGGCGAACTTCATGACAACACAACCCAAAAACCTAAAGACATAAGTTCTGCTGATCACCACCACAGAACTTATTTACAAAAGGACACATAACCTATTCTAAACATAGGCTAGACACAATTCCTGAGATTTATCAACCTGCACAACAATCTCAACAAAACCAAATAACTCACAAAAAAATTAGTCCATTTGTTAGTAAAAAAAATAGTATAAAATCACCAAATGACTTATCATTAGCATCAGAGTGAATATGAATCTCCCCCTGAGTTGAGCAATTCAGCTCCCCCTAACTATCAGCAAGACTTATAGATATTTCATGTTAATTCACAGAAATTAGAATAACCTCTACACATTATCAAGCACAATAAGCATCAACATTATACTTAACATCAACTAACATCCATCAGTCAAATAACAGACATAAAGATAGTGATAACAACTAAGTGCATCAACACAATAAACACAGTCATAAAAACAGCACTAAGTTCATAAGTTTGCAAAAAGAACATGAACGAAATACATCAAGACATCAGTTTAGAAAGCAAAAGAAAGCAAAAGCAAATTTCTACTACTCCCCCTTTGTCAAGAAGGAGCCAAAGAAACTATTCGTCATCAGAGGTGGCGGTTGCATAACCGTCATCTTCGTCGCCTTCCACCTCATCATCACCCTCGTCAACATCATCGGCAGCTGGGTCATCCTCTTCCCGACTTCTTCTTCCTTATCCTCCTCTTCCTCAACATCTTCCTCTTCTTCCTCAGGAGGAGGAGCACTACTGGAAGCATCATCCAATCGTAAATGCTTGCGAATCAAGGCAACATCAGCCACTAACTTAGCCAAATCAAGTTTAAACTTCCTGATTAGCAAGAAGAGTGGACTGACAGATGCGGAGGAAGTAGACCGTTCGGTCAGGAGTTTGGTGGCCTCAACTAGATATGTAATATCAGAGTGCATAGGTCCACGACTCGGATCAGAGGAGGGAAAGGTTTTGAGTGACCTTTGTGAGATTTACTCTGACTTAGAGTATGTTTGCCTACATTTTGGACTTTCTCACGTATTTCATTTCGAGGAATAAAAATGAAATGAGCTGCCAACAATTTCATGATCAAGCTACAATATGGAAGGCGATTGGTAGTAGACTTAGAATGAAACACCTTGACCATATGAGCACAAATATGGGCAGGTAAATCAATCGGTCATTTATCAAAAAGGCATACAAAATCGCATTCGTTCAAAGGAGAGGCAGAAAGATGTCTAGTAGGAAAAATATTGGTTGAGATAATCCTACTTAAAATCAAATGCTCAGAAGTGAAGAGTTTAGAACTAAACTCTTTGCTTTGAAGGTGAATTGTTTTTGAGCAAGAAAGTTGGCAATAACAGTGTTAGAAGGTCTATTTCTGGCTTGCTGAGTAAGGATATGTGGGTTTATGTACTCTTGGAATGCCTAAACAGTTAGCTAGGATATTAGGGTCTACGTCTATGGATTGACCACGAAAATATACTGTGAAGGAAGTAGAATCACAAACATTATGAATATTGGAGTAAAATTCATGTAATCACAGACATATGGAGGCATGATGTGAGTGATCAAAGATTCCCAACCTCTGGCAGTAAATCTCTCGGCAACATGGAGCTTAGTGAGTTCGGCCAGTCTAACCTCTCTCTCAATGATTAACAATTTAGGAGCAAATCTTGTCGTGAAGAGTTCCTCTGCCTTTGCATTGAGGAATCGGTTGCTGTCAAAATTTTCGGTGGTTCAGGTGTCTGTGGTGCCTTTCCAGAAGCTTGTCTGGTAAACCTTTTGGAGGAGGTGCACTGGAAGAAGCCTCAGTCCTTTTCTTTGGAGTTTTAGTGGGGCGGGCTGTTTGGACAGCCATAGTGATTTTCTGCTTGTTTGGCCGCAGCTCGCTTAATACGTACCATCTGCTCAAAGAAAGTTGTTTAGTATTTAATTATTATATGTACTAAAAACAATTATTACATATACCAGCAAAACACATTATCTTAAAATGATTATTGTACTTAAAAATATCAAATTTCTTAATGTATTCATCAATAATACACCGAACATGACTTATTCAAATATACTAATGCCATCTTATTAAACAAATAAGGACTTTCAATAAACTTATGGAACCCATATCCATATGCCAATAATTGAAAATTTTCACAAACTTAAGTCAACTAAGCAATATAATGATAGAGTCAACTAATCTCTCTAGATCTAACAAAGGAGGAAGAGTTATACAGATATACAAAGCAATTTAACAAATTTTTCGAAAAAGGGGAAAAATGATAAACCCTAGATTTTGAATAAGATAGATTTGGTGAAAGCAATGAGCCAATCACAATGGGTGTTAAAAATCAGCTTTAAACACACTTTTAAAACAAAACCCATAATGAAATTTAGACATATTTTAAGCAAAAACACAGATCTAAAAACATGAGTACCGAACCCACATGGGGACCACACGGCCAAATGGCCACCAATAGTCAAGAAGTCGTATAAAGTAGAGACAAGGTAGAAAAGTCAAGAATCTTTACCTTTTGCATCCTTAATGGATGATTAAACAACTAATATGCTTCACAAGAATCCAAGAGTAGTGATAAAGTGTGTGGCGGCAAGTGAGTAAGATGGAGAAGGAGAGTGATAGGCGTCGGGTAGAAAGTGAGAGGAGGCTAGGGTAAAAGTGAATAAGTGGGGGTATTTTAGGTAAATGGGCTTTTTAACATAACAAGGTAAAAAATGAAGGCCCATTCTCTTTTTTTAAAATAAGCCCACCCATTGCCGCACTATCTTACCCATTCCTTGGAGTTGAAACAACAACAAAACAATAACTTTAAGTCTCATGAACACGTTCCATCATTGTCACCTTATCTAATAAACTAGAAGCAAACTGCATGCAAACTAAGTTTCACAGTTTAGTCACAGGAAAAATTATATTTTGCTAAAATCTTACAAATTATCAAAAATTCTCAAAATCATCAGTAAATTATTTAAAAGCAAGTTAGCAAAATATTATTATACAAGCTAACTAACTAAATTACTGATCAACATTTTTAAGATATTTGACAAACACCTACAGCTTGTCTCAAAAATTCAAATCTAGATGTATCAAGTGGTTTTGTAAACAGATCAGCTAATTGATTTTCAGTGGAAAGATGTTCAACATTAATAATATTGTTTTCAACAAGGTCACGTATGAAAATGGTGTCTTATATCTATGTGTTTGGTGCGTGAATGTTGTACAAGGTTTTTAGAAATATTTATAGCACTAGTATTGTCACAATATACAGACATAGATTTTTGGTTTAGTCCATAATCGGCTAACATTTGTTTCATCCACAGAAGTTGTGTACAGCAACTTCCCATGGCAATATATTCTGCCTCAGCAGTTGATAATGAAATTGAGCTTTGCTTTTTACTTAGCCAAGCAACTAAATTCGAGCCTAAGTAAAAGCAGCCACCAGAAGTGCTTTTTCTGTCATCAGAATTTCCAGCCCAATCTGCATCAGTAAAACCAATCAAATGAGTGTTAGAATACCAGATGCCATAGTTCACAGTACCGTTCACGTATCGAATGATCTTTCTTTACTGCCTCAAGATGACTTTCTTTGGGATCAGCTTGAAACCTAGCACATATCCCTACACTAAAAGATAAGTCAGGTCTACTGGCAGTTAAATATAGTAAACTTCCAATCATACTGCGATACAATGTATGATCTACACTTTTTCCAGATGCATCAAGATTTAATTTAACGAGGTATTCATAGGAACCTTTGTATGTTTTTTATTTTCCAACCCAAAATGTTTTACAAGATCCTTTGCATACTTAGTTTGAGAAATAAACAAACCATTTTGCTTTGTTTAATTTGCAAACCGAGAAAATAATGAAGTTCTCCAACCATACTCATTTCAAACTCACTCTTCATGGATTCAACGAAATCTAAAGCAAGAGATTCCATTGGAGACCCAATACAATGTCATCTACATAAGATTTGTGCTATGATAATATTCTTATCAATTTTCTTTATAAAAAGAGTACGATCAGCACCACCTCTTATAAAACCATTATCTAGCAAATATGCAGTCAACCTATCGTACCAGGCCCTAGGGGCTTGCTTTAGGCCATAAAGAGCTTTCTTCAGTTTAAACACATGGTTAGGATAATTTGGATCTATGAACCTTTAGGTTGTTCTACAAACACTTATTCTTGTAAAATACCATTCAAAAATGCACTTTTAACATCCATTTGGTATAATTTGATGCCTAGGGAACAAGATATAGCCAACAAAATTCTTATAGACTCTAGTCTTGCTACTGGTGCAAAAGTTTCATCAAAGTCTATGCCCTCTACTTGTGTGTACCCTCGAGCCGAGTTTTATTTCTTTTACATACCATTTTCATCCAATGATATTATCCTTTTCTAATATTACGAGGGGGCTCATCCAAACATCATTTCTAATAAACTGATTTAGCTCATCATGCATGGCATTTACCCAAAATTCATCTTTTAAAGCTTCATCAACATTTTTTGGTTCACACAAAGAGACATAACATGAATATGTAATATGGTTTAGAGTTCTACCTCTCAGTCTCATTCCATCATTGACATTTCCAATATATTTTGCTTAGGATGATTTAGTTTCACCCGAGAAGAAGGTTCCAATGTATTTTCTGAACCTGTTTCTCTGTTTTCATCAGACTCGGAATCAGATGAAGTTTGCTTTTCTTCAGTTATTTCAGAATGCTCTGTTTGTTCATCTTCTTCTTCTTTGTCCTGATTTTCTTGCATAGCAACATTCTCAATATCTCTCAAGTTAGTAGCATTGTCTAAATCATCATCTATTTTAACATTGATAGTTTCCATGACAGTAAGAGTACGTGAGTTATACACATGGTAAGCTCTATTAGATGTTGAATATTCTAAAAATATTCCTTCATCAGAACGTGAATCAAACTTACCAAGATTTTCTCTATCACGTAAAATATAACACTTACTACCAAAAACTTTAAAGTACTTCACAGTAGGTCTTTTTCCTCTCCAAATTTCATAAGGAGTTTTATTTGTTTTTGGACGAATATACACCCTATTAATGATATAACAGGCTGTGTTTATAGCTTCCCCCCAAAACTTTTTAGCAATACTTTACCATGAAGCATTACACGAGCCATTTCTTGAAGGACTCGATTTTTCCTTTCAACAACTCCGTTCTGTTGCGGAGTTATAGGTGCAGAAAATTCTTGATGTATCCCTTCATCAAGGCACAAAGTATGAAAGTCAGTGTTGTCAAATTCCTTCCCATGGTCACTTCGGATTCTTTGAATTTTACAACCTTTTTCATTTTGCAATCGATTGCAAAGGTTTTTAACCTTTTCAAATGTTTCAGACTTCTCTCTGAGAAGTTCAATCCAAGTATACCTAGAAAAGTCATCTACAACAACAAGTATATATTTTCTGCCACTAAGACTTTCAGTCCTTGTTGGCCCCATTAAGTCCATATGTAATAAATCTAAGCATTTAGAAGTAAGAATATCAGAAGGTCTTTTTGTGTGAGGTCTAATTTGTTTTCCTAATTGGCAGGGTCCACAAACATTGTCAACCACCTTGTTTAGTCTAGGCATGCCTTCAACCAACTTGGTGATTTTCATTAGGTCACGATAATTAATGTGGCCTAATCTTTGATGCCAAAGATGTGATATATCAGTATTGGATTTGTTGCAAGATATTACATCATCTATGATTAACCCATAACAATTATCAGAGGTTCGTATACCACTAAAAACAGATTTTCCCTTAGAGTTAACAACAGAACACTTGTTTTTAGAAAATTTTACATCAAATCCAGAATCGCATATCTGGCTAATGCTTAACAAATTAGATTTTAGACCTTGCACATACAAAACATCATTGAAAACTAAAGAATCAGAAAGAGTTACTGAACCTTTACCAAGTATTTCGGATTTACTACCATCTCCGAATGTAACAGCTCCTCCCTTACCATCTTTAAAAGTGGTGAAGTGAACATGCTTTTATCTCCACACATGTGTTTGGAGCAGCCACTGTCAAGGTACCAAGTATAATTGCTCTTTGCTTTTAGAGCAATGTGGGCTACAAAACAAGAGTTAGTAGATTTCTTCTTCCAAACTAGTTTCTGGTTGTTCAAGGGATTTATTTTCTGATTTATAAGTTGTATTTGCTGAGTTAAAACACTTACATGTAACATCAACTTATCAAACTCAGATTTTGAAACATTGTTGGAGTAATCTCTCCTACTTTCATTTTTCAATAGATCATAGCACTTTGGTTTAGTATGACCAATTCTTCCACAATGAAAACAAGTAGGAATAAATCTGGAATTTTTTGTTTTCACAGAACTAGAATTTTTTTGTAGAGATTACCTTGTTTACCTTACCAGAGACTTCGGGTACAGTAGAGATACTCTTAGTAGCTGGGACAAATACCACCCTTTTTGAGGTTGAGGGAACTGATGTAGAATTTTTGAAACCCAAACCATTTTTATTGCTATCAGATTGACCAATCCAAAGCATCTTGTCAAGGTGGCTGGTTCCCATGTGAATTTCTTCAGCTGAAATCAGCTTGTTCCAGCTCCTTGGTTAGCTTCACAACTTGATCTTCAAGAGCTTGATTTGTCACAGTTAGCTCTTGAATTTTCTGGTTTGTTCTACTTTCTCTTTTTCAATAGAATCAATTTTCTTCAGTAACAAGATATTCTCTTTTTTAATTTTGATGCTTTCATCATACAGCTCTTGATAGGCTTCTTTCAAGCTCTCAGTTTCATTCAAATCTTCAGCAGAGGTTTCATCTAAATTATCACATTCAACAAACTCGTTAGATAAAATAGATGAAGTGAAAGCTACAAAATTTACCTTATCAGATTCAGAGGTTTCATGATCTGAGGAACTTGTTTTAGATTCTGAATCTGAGAGAAGTCTTTAACACTTGCTTTCCTTTTGATTTCAAGAAGGTTGGGCATTCAGCCTTAAAATGTCCAAACCCTTTGCATTCATGACATTGTAAACCATGATCAGATTTCTTCTTGGCATCTCTTCGCTCAGATTTATCTTTTTGTTCAGTGTTCTTCTAATTCGGCTTGGTAGTGGGTTTGAGTTAGACTTCTGTCCTTTCCAGTTTCTGCCCTTTTTAAACCTGAACACTTTTCGAAATTTTTTGACAAAGAGTGCGATGTCATCTTCATCTAATGCCTCATCTTCAGAACATGAATCATCATCCAAAACCTTCAAAGCGATGGACTTTCCTTTCTTAGCTGGAGGAAACTCATTTCATAAGTTTGAAGAGAACCCACTAGTTCATCAAGCTTAATAGAGTCCAGATTTTTACTTTCTTCAATGGCTGTCACTTTAGCCCTAAACCTTTATGGTAAAGATCTCAGAACCTTACGAACGACCTTAGATTCAGGTATTTTCTCACCTAAACTAAAGCTACAATTTACCAGATTTGTGAGTTTCCCAGTAAAACTCGTCAAACGTTTCATCGTCTTTCATTCTAAGCTCTTCAATTTAGTGATGTTCATCTGAAGTTTGGAATCTCTAACTGCCTTCGTACCTTCATGAGTGACCAAGAGGATATCCCACGCCTCTTTTGCTATTTCACAGTTAGAAATCCGCATGAATTCTTCAAGAAATATGCATGAATCAAGACTCAATAATGTTGCCGAACCTAGAAGGGGGTTTCAAGAGAACTAAAGCAACAAATATCGTGCGGAAGTGATAACCCAATATGGACAACAGATTCTCAAGGTCACAGAACAACACTATACTTCTTTCTAATCAAAGAACTAAAGAAAGAAATAATCACAATACCAGCAAGTTAATCAACGTAAACAAAATCACAACAAAGACACCAAGATTTGGTTACGAAGAGAAAACCACTTGAAAGAATTCTTTCAAGAGGTAAAAACTCTCAGGGCCTGAAGGCCAGTTAATCGAATCCACTAAAATCTTCAAACTCGGTACACAGTGATCGTTAAACTACCCAACACCCCGTTGCTAGTCTACTCTACTGTTACCTTACCTGGAATACAACATCCAGATCTGCCTCTTGCAGGGAACGAGGAACTCCTCTTCCGTTTGAAGTTGTGATACGAAAAACTGATCTCCACAGCCAAGCCGATCCTTTCCACACTCCACATGCAATCAGCTTCTCTTGGTAGATCTCCAGCAACCTCTGGAGTTTACCTTCTTCAGCAAGGTTTGTAATGGTAATCAACAAAAACGTATCTGAGATAATGAGGGATTTAATAATCTCTCTGGATTCAATCTTAGTTCATACACAGCAAACTACAGAAATAATAACAGGGACTGTATATCAAAGAAAAACTCTATAAGCAATGGTTCTCTTGAGGTCTGGCTCTTTTTTCATTCTTGATCGTTAGAAAATATGAGAAGAGAATGGTTGTTATTTTTTGAAGGGTCGGGAAGAAAGTTCTCACGAATATTCTAGAAATCTTGCTTCTTGCGCGCTTCTATTAAAACCATTGTAATTGATTTTTGCAAGTCTTGATCAAACTATGAGTGAACTCTGATCAGACTTCGAGTTAGTGAAAAATGCAAATCTCAGGAATTAATACTGACTAGTCATGAAGTTTTACGCCAACTAAAATACATTAACAACACAAAAGGATTTTTCATGTAAATGTGTTCTCTTATGTTACTCTTGTTTGATTTATTTTCTTGTTTGGTAGTTGATTTGCTTGAAGTTACTATTAAATTTGTAATTTGGCCCAACACTATCCTCATGTATAGCTTTTGGATCTTCTTCTCAAATGACATCCCATGGGACTTCGCACGATCTCCTACTCCAACAACCAATAAAATGCTTACATTTTCTCAAAAAGACATCCAATTAATTTTGAATAAAAAGCACCCTATTAAAATCCAAATCTCCCCAAAGTGCATTTCAACTATATAAACCAAAACCAAAGGAATAATTATATAACTTTACACGTCCTAGTCTAAAAACCATCAATATTTCAATTGCAAACGCAACTACCTGAGAGAGATCAGAAAAGTTGAAGAGCCTGAGGGGCTGTCATGATTGATGATTTATGAAACAGATTTTCGAGAATTTTCAAGTTATGGTTTTCTGGGTGCCTTTTTTGTATTTATTGGTTCAGGTGTACTAAGAGCAGAGACGAAGAAGTGAAAAAACTTCAAGACAAGAAGAGTGATTCGAGAAAGAAGAAAATGCACCACTACAAGAAAAAAGACTTTGGGTGACAAATTTTAATTCGTCACCTAATGTTTTGGGTGACAAAACTGAGTTGTCACTCGGTTTGTCACCTAAAGCCCGTCAGCTAAAGTTTTGGGTGACGATTTTGACGTTCTGTCGCTCGAAACCGTTTGGACATTTTACACACCGTCCGAACGGTTTTTTTCATAGCGATGAAATTGAAAATCGTCATGCGCAGTACAATTCAACCGTTCGCATGAGCTGTGCGAACGTACTCTAAATATGTTCGAACGGTTAATGAGAACTATTATTCCCAATGACGAAATGAATTTCGTCATCTACAATCTGTGCGCATGGGTATACAACATCGTCCACACGTACAGACATGATGTCCGGACTCCTTAGTAAAGACGTCCGCACCATTGTTTCATTTATGTCAAAAAAATTTATTTGTCATCCTCCAAATCCGTTCAAACTATGAGGCATAACGTTCGGACGCTTCTTCTGTTGAACACGTTCGAACGTTTAGTTTTAGCGTGCGCATGTTTTTTAGATAAAAGATCGTTTGCACGCGAAAACAACCATTCGGACGGACGAATTTGATGTGATGTGTTCAGGACGGAATTTTAAGCGTGCGCACGTAATCAACGCCAATTAACCGTTCGGACTTCCACTCATACCGTTCGAACGGTTTTCTTGTTATATCAATTAATTTAATTAAAATTTGAAAAATAATTTACAAATAATATAAATAAAAAGATATTCAATGCTCATTAAATAAGAAAATATCTATAAATATGCAATCGTTATTAAAAGTAAATAAAATAGGTAATCGATAAGTGCTAAGAAAGTAGTAAAAATATATAAATCTACCCAAATTTTTGTTTGGGTGTCGAACGAGATTACAGCTGTCTGATCTGCTCCACCAGTTGCTCACGCATCTGCTCCGCCATTAGTTGCATCCTCCGTTCTTGTTGTTCCATTAGGGTCCTTTGCTGCTCTTTTATCCGTTCTTGTTGTTCCATTAGGGTCCTTTGCTGCTCCTCCATCATCTTCCGGTGCTCTTCGTCTTTTTTTCGTTGCTGCTCTGCCATCATCTGCATCAGCTCTTCGTCTTTCTTCCTTTGCTGCTCCTCAATCATCTGCAGATGCTCTCGCATCGTCTGCTCCATATCTGACCGTTTGACAAGAAGCGCTTCATATTCCAACTATCTAGCCCTCATCTCTTCAATCTGTAATCTGGCCTCCTCCAACTTCCGGACAAATCAACGGACGATACTGATGAAGATGATCCAACAGACCATATTGAACAGCCTAAACTCGCATGTAACCTGCTTTCATCCCCAACACCTCAGTGAAAATCTCCACTTCGGTGTATGACTTTCCATTTGACTTGTACTACAACTGTAACGCTTCCATTTTTTCCTACAAAATTAGAAAATAAAATAAAAACTAGCACATATGAAACATAAATGTACACGAATGCATCATTAAATCTAATGTTACAACTTACAAAATTTTCTCATGCATCTTCTGATGTCCACATGCCATCCTTATTAGTATGCGTCTTTTTATAAAGCAACGCAGCACTAATCTCATTAGATTTTGGATTTTTCTGTACTCCAAAAGAAATATAAAACGTGCATATTAAAATACCTAAGTCATTTATTTAAATAATAAAAAA
This sequence comes from Morella rubra, assembly GCA_003952965.2. Lineage (NCBI taxonomy): Eukaryota > Viridiplantae > Streptophyta > Magnoliopsida > Fagales > Myricaceae > Morella > Morella rubra. The sequence continues at coordinate 29,166,656 of CM025851.1, forward strand.
TTAAAAATTAAATTTATTACTTACTAACAATGCTCTCATGCTTTGGAAAGACCTCGCTCCCGATGTGTGTACAATCTTCAGCTTAGCTCTATTTTCTTGTTGATTGCACAACGTTTAAACGTATAGTTCTTGAGCACAAGTCTCTGAAGAATAAACTCAACTCAGTCAACGTTGTACATACTTCGTTTCCTAATAACCCGTGTATCATTGCCGGTAACAGTCGCTGTAACAAGACGTGTGAGTCGTGACTCTTCATACCCATTATTTTCCTTCATTTATATTCACGCATCGGGATATGTTAAAGGCGTATCCATCGGAAACTTAACACCCTTCAACCATTTACAACATTTCTTATGTTCATCCTTCGTTAAAGTAAATAATGCTTGAGGCATCACCTCATGCTGACCCCGAACTTGCAAATGCAAGTCCTTTTTAATGCCCAATAATGCCAAGTCCCGCCGAGCACTAGAATTGTCCTTCGTCTTACCATCGACGTTCATCAAAGTTCCTAACACATTGTCACAAATATTCTTCTCTATGTGCATGACGTCCAAATTATGTTGAAGTTTCAACTCTGACCAGTACGGCAACTCAAAGAATATGCTGTGCTTCGTCCAACTTAACTCAATGTCAGCCGTTTTCTCTTCTTCTGAGTCTTCCCAAACGAATGTAACGGTACCGATTCAAGTTGTTGAAGTATCTCCTCTCCAGTGACTTTTTCAGCGCTGCTTTAAACTCTTTCTTCTCGTCAAATATGTCGACATCATGCTTCCATGCATGCGTCGCGGGCAAATACGGGCAGTGTCCCAAAAAATAATGTTTCCCCCTATGTTTCAACCAAAATGACATTGTGTTCGCATTGCAATTAGGGCATGCTAACCGTCCTTTGTACTCCAACCGAGAGATTACCATAAGCGGGGAAGTCATTTATAGTCCAAAGCAAAGCAGCATGTAATTTAAATGAACTTGACACAGCCGCGTCGTACGTTTGCATTCCATTTTCCCACAAGTCCTTCAACTCATCTACCAATGGCTGCAAGTAGACGTTGATATCATTCCCAGGACTTCTTGGACCAGGAATAAGTAATGACAGCATAAAACTTGAATCCTTCATACATTTCCATGGTGGCAAATTGTATGGAATTAGTACCACTGGCCATATACTATATGATAAGCTCATGTTGCCAAACGGATTGAACCCATCAGATGCCAAACCCAACCGGACGTTACGAGATTCCCGACCAAACCATTCATACTTCTTATCGAGGTCCTTCCATACCTGAGAGTCTGCAGGATGCCTCATCACCCTATCTTCAACCACACGTTTCTCTTGGTGCCACCGCATATCCGTTGCCGTTTGCCTTGATAGAAACACTCTCTGCAACCTCGGTTTCAAGGGAAAATGTCGCAGCACTTTTTGAGGAACCTTTGATTTGCTATTCTGACTGTACTTCCACCTCGATTCCCCACACACCGGACATTCTTCTAACTCACTGTGCTCCTTCCAAAACATACACAGTCATTTAAGCATGCATGTATGTTATTGTAGCTAAATCCTAAATTCTTTCTTAACTTTTTGCCTCATAATAAGATGTTAGAAGTGTCTCCCCCTCCGGCAGTGCATCTTTTATCAAACCTAACACATCTTCAAACGCCTTTACAGTCAAATTATTCTCTGACTTCACATGAAGTAACCTAACAATGAAAGACAACTTTGAGTACTTCTTACACCCGATACAACTCTCGCTCAGCATCCGCCCATAACTTAGTATACGCGGAAAACCCATCTCCAGACCCAGACTCGACTGTTTCAGGACCCGGAATATTTTCACCAGCGTTCTCATCAACCCTGCTCCTGCCTCAAAATCTTCTAACATGTCTCTCATATCATCATTTATGTTTCCCTCAGAGTCCTTACTTCTAGGTTCAGGTTCTAAAGTCACTACCCGGTTAGAAACTTCTGATAATTGACTCTCCGTGAAATACCCAATGAGTGTAACTCTGGTCAAACCCAATTATGAATAAATGATCCTCCATCTCGTCTACATGTTGGAACAACACATTCTTACATCTCTTACATGGACATCTTATCATTCCACGACTATCTGCATAACTACGGGCAACGCTTATAAAATCCGAACACCATCACTATACTTTACACTTTTGAGTCTATCAGCCTCATAAATCCAGCTTTTATCCATATTGTTCCTTCAAAGACGAAAATATAAACAATAATGCAAATAATAATACAAACAATGATGACATTCACACTCAACTCCATTTCTTCGGGTGATAGGTTCTATCCCATTCAAGTTTACAATATCACGTACTGCATGTAATTGACCCGACTATTGTGACTGATGCTTTAGAAATTTCGACAGCATTTCCCTCAGTCTCCAGATACACGCCTACAACATTGAGCATAAACACCCACCATTGAAGGTAAGTGTACAAGCTCAATGTTGAATGTGTATCCGAAAGACAAAAAGAGATTTGCATCGAAATTTCTAAACACATCTATCACAATAGCAGATACAATTACACATATTACGCATATTGTAAACTCAAACTGTCCATAACGTGGACAATTCAAGAATTACATCCAGTTCGTTATCCGAACTTCGTGTAATTCTTAAACAGGGTCTAAGGCTACTAAATGAATGCATGACATAACAACAACTACCGTGCAGACGTAACATAACCGTCCGAATCATACATATAAACGTTCGGACACCTTTTGCAAAAGGTCCGAACAAAAATAGAGTCCGGACGGTACATCAACCGTCCGACTGCGATTGTCAAACAAGACAGTTTTTTGACGCACAGACTCTATTTTCAGCCCAAAATCTTGTCAAAATCAACCCAAATCACAAACACTTCAATATAAACACATCACAACCAACCCCAAACTCCATTACTATCATTTTAGACCCTAAAATTTCGAAAAACACATGCTTTCGTATATTAAAATACATGTTTTCAACCTAAAACAATTCAATTTAAAAACCACTAACCTCAAATGCAATCCAATTTCAAATTCTAAAAGAGATGCTCCTTTCACACCCTCTTCAATGAGATTGGACGCCCAAAATCAGCTCTCGCTTCTCCTCGTGCTCAAATCTCTCGTTTACTTTGGTTTTTCATTTTTCCTCACTGTCTGTGATTCTGTCACTTTCATACGCTTGAATACTGTTCGACACATCAAAGGAAGTTCGGACACATACGTGTATTAGTATTCGAGGGAATTCATGCCGCCAAAATTTCATAAGCGTCCGAACCACGATGTACCCGTCCAAACTCCCTCTTACAGTTCAACACACCGTTTTAGTAATTCTCAAACGACAACGTATGCTCATTAACATAGACGTGCGGACGATACAATACCGTCTGAACACTACCTTACATCACACCAGACTGTTTAGGAAATACAAAGACGATAGCATCTGATAATAAAAACCACGTCCGGACATTATAAAAAAGAGTCCAAACGGTGTTCAATTTTTAAGCATCCCGACTGTATAAAAAAGTGTTCAGATTATTTTTTTTATATAATACAACATCGTTCGAGCTTACATTAAACAGTCCGGATGGAAACATTAACGTCCGAACGGTTTTGGACGATTTTGATATTTTTTTCATTTTTTAATTAACTTTATTAGCAAGTTTTAAATAACCAAAGTTAGTTAATAATGTAAATAATCTTAAGTGGATTAAGTTCTAATATCAATATTTTTTTGAATGAGTGTACCGAAATTAGAAACTATATTAATTAACATATTGTATTAAGTTCTAATAAATACAAATAACATAACTAAATGACATAAATATATCAAAACATAATATAAACAAAAACATCAAATAAAATCAATACATGTCCACAAAACATAATATAAAAGTAAATGTCCTCAAAACATAATAAAAAAATAAACGTGATAATAAAAGTAAATAAATGATGACTACTGCTCATCATCATCATCATCATCATCCGTGAGTTTTAGAACGTGACGGATTGACGAAGGTGCTCCTCTATCAGCACGACCCGCTCAGTCAAGGGAAAGAGCTCCGCACCGGTTGCCACGCCCTTCAGAACCTCTTTAAGCGCAGTGACCTCCTTCTTCCACCCAACGTCCATGTCGCGACCTTCTGCTCCAAAGCCGTCAAACGACGACTGATATCACTGACCATGCAATGGGTGGGCTGCAAGACCGATTCCATCCGCTGAGACAGCTCATCATCATATCGTCCATCCAACTCGGCCGCTGTGCCCCAAGTCCCTGGGTTGAGCTCTGCCCAGGATCCTCCCCCTCCATTGCCTCCTCAGGCTGCTCCTGTCGTCTTACTCTAGCAACCCGAGCAGCTTGCAGTGCTCGGCGTGTCTGGGCAATCGATTTGGAGAGTGTGGTCTTGTTGATCGACCCAAGTGGAAGCGCCCTCGGCTTGTCACCACTCTCGGGTACCATCATGGCGTGCAGGAACTGGGTCAGAAGAATCCCATGCGGCAATGAAATTGAAGCATCAGTCTTCAAGGCCTCTGCACGAATGGACATGGTAGATGTATGATGCTATATCAACAGGTAGCCCCCGTACAACTACCAGGTACAGGAACTCGGCCCGACTATAAGACAGCTCTGTGGTGTGCTTCTTCGGGTCGATGGAGGAGCATAGGATCAGATGCATGATCCGCCAAAAAGGAAGCAGCTGCCCGTGTACCATAAAGGCTCCATCCAAAATCGTTGTATCATAGCCCAGCATGGTCCAAAATACCTCGGCCTAGTAGGCCAGCCTTCCTCGCTCATTGGCAGGTTTGAAACATTGCCAAATCTCTCTCGTACCCCAAGAAATTTGCCAGCTCGTCGGCGAGAATATGATCGGAACGTTACAGACAGTGACCTCATACTAGGCTCTTTGAGGTCCCTCACCCGTAATATAGAGCAATAAAACTCCTGCACCATATTCTTTGACGCATAGCCGGTCCTGTGGATTAACGGAAGCCAACCTAACTCCTCCACCACCTCCGGAAGCGTCCGACCCTCAAATGTGAGATCGTTAAAGTCTGCCAACTTGATATCCACTCGACAACAATCGAGCGAGACATATTGATCGCTGTATGCTGTCCACCGTTAAAGCTTGAGTGGAAGGTTGCTCGTCATCAGCTTGGCCACTTGTACGTGAACGTTTACTCATTTTTTAAGAATCTGCATAAAACAGGGTTCGAATGGTTAGAGAAACATCCGAACCAAAATAACATCGTCCGAACACCAATAATACCGTCCGGACGTTTACTTGAAGCGTCTGGACATTATCAAAACGTCAACGTATCTGTTTTGAAAGTCTAAAAAGAGTCCGAACAGCTTTGGATATCCGTCCGAACCCCAAGCAGATAAAAAATATTTAAATTTAACATTAAACTGCCTGGACTGCATTGAAAAAGTGTCTGGACACAATCAAAATGACAAGAGTTAACACAATCAAAATGACAACGTATACCACCGAGTCCAAACGACGACCAAATACAATGTCTAGACAACTCAAGAACGCGTCCAGACGACTAAATAAAGTGTCTGGATGCTTCTGGAGGACGATCGAGTTAACTCAGCCATGCAGCGTCCCTCCCCCTCCCCACACATCCAAAAATACAACCAAAATACAAACTAATACACTTAAAACAAACCTAACACTTAACACAATCAAATTCTACATAAAAATCAATTAAAAAACACAATTACTATGCAAAAAATGGGATTGAAATTCTATACGTAAAAGTATAAAAAAATGAAATTTTTACCATTAAAATCTTGTTAAAAGTAAGCAAAATATACCTGGATGTGATTAGATCCACGAAAGAGTGATATTACGTCAAGATTTGTGAAGAAAAAACTTGAGTTTTGAGAGATTTTTTAAGGAGAAACGGTTCGGTATTTGTGAAAATGACGAACTGTCGACTTTTGAAATACGTCGCTAGCATCTAGACACCAAGAATGCCGTCCGGACTCTTTTCTGCACATGTGGCCAATCAACGTACTTCATATTAAATGCAAAAATTTAAACCGTTTAAAACCGTTCGGCACAATAAAAACGTCCGGACGTTTATCACGGCGTGCGAACGTCGTTCCTATTAATTTACATGAGGTGGAAGCGCACGTTTGGCTGAATAAACGGCGAATATTGTCTGGACGTCTATAACATGTTCGGATGGTGACAGTTGTTTTTAACTTTCATATAACGCAAACACGTATACGCCATGCGACGGTTTCGGGAACGGTCAATGATAGTTCGTCCGAATGTTTCAGAAAACTTTCGGATGATGTAAAAAGATGTCCGAACGTGTTTCGATGAACACCAGCAAAACAACGTAATTTGATAGACACAAACAACACAACAAACCAAACAACGGACAATATTTAATTGAAATGCATGAAATTGAGAAGCAAATTCATGAAGGAAGTTTTACCTGAAGTTCCTTGAGAGATCTCAAATGGATAATGAAAATTTTTTAGAGAAGTGAGTGAGTTTGTAATTTTGACAAAGTCTTGCGATTTTAATGTGCCCAGTACCCGTCCGAACTCTATCGTTTAAAGTTCAGACGGTTCTCAATGGTTATATTCACACGTGGCCCTATCAAATTTAACGTCATTAAAATGCCCGACTCGAAAAGGTTCTAGAACTTATGCAGTCCGGACGCTATTTATGGGTCCGGACGGTGTCGATGTCACGGGTTTGAAGTTTTGCAACGTGGAACCACACAATTCGCGGAAGAAGCATTTATAATTGTGCGGACCTTTTTTGGCTCGTCCTAACTTGATTAGTTTTTCCATTAGAACGCTGTTGAAAACGTTCAGACTGAATAAAGTGTTCATGACGATTTTTAATTTGTCACTCTATCCTGGTGATTATTATTCGTTAGGTAATGGACGTTTGGACGTTTTATAAAACGAGTCCGGACGGAGTGTAAAAATTGTGACGATTCTAATTGTCACTTAGTTACTACGATTTGGAATTTGTCACCCTGCAAAGAGTCCGAACGGTTTTATTTTGAGTCCGGATGGTCCTTTGTTTTTGTGAAAATTTTTATCGTCACTCATTCACAACGCGTGTATGTCGTCACACCAGAAATACGTCCGAACATGTTTTTGACCGGTCTGGACGATTTTGGCATTCCAGGATGGTTTTGGGTGACGAAATTAATATTTTGTCATAGAAATTTCACTTTAGGTGACAAAATTTGGTTTGTCACCCAAAATTGTCACCTAAAACTAAATTTCTTGTAGTACACTTGGGGGACTGTTTTGGGGGAAAAGCTCCGAGAGCCAATTTTATTCGTTAATTGAGATTTTGGTACTTGAATTTATCTTTTAAAACCCTATACCCTGCTTATAGAAGCTTAGGTCATAGAATTTGGTTTCTTAGGACTGAATCCTTTCCCTAAAATAAACATCACCCCTCCTGCACATAAACTAGGAAATAAAATTTAAAAAATAAACATAAACATGAAAACATAAAAAAGAAAGAGGAAAAAATTGCACAATATATGATCGCAACCCACCCCTTCCCCTACAAGAGGGCTGGATGGAATGGTGGGGGTCCTCCCCGGCCACCGGTGCAGGAGACATGCACGTAGGGCCAAGATTCAATGTGGATTGCCACTGGGTCGCTAGGGTAAGGCCTCCCTAACCCCATGACCCACCCTCTTGTGCAGGAGGAGATGGCCCATTGCTGGAGTTGGGGACGCTCCAGCCCAAACAAACCCATTTGGAATTGCATGTCCCTCAGGGAAGGTTGCATGGGCCGGAAAATCCGATCAAAGGTCCTTATAATAAATATTCTTGGGAATAGTTTTGTCTGACTTTTATATTAAATACAAAAACTTTTGTAATTTAATTTTATTGATGTAACCCTTGATTGTTTATTAACTTTTCTTCAAAATACTGTTTAATATATATATATTTTTGTACACAGAGAAGCTTATGTGACATTCGACAAAAGCCGAAAGTGATGGGAACAAAGCCGTCCTCCGTTTTTCCACACATAGATTGACTTTTTTGCAATTGTTATTGGATTCTTCTGGTCATATCCTTTCGAGATTTTAAGGCAAACTTTTTCTTGGCTCTGTCATAATATACAATTATTCCCACTCGCACAGCAGGACAAACAACGTACTGTAGTACTGTGAAACTACTGTGGAACTTAAAAATCAGATTATACGATGGCTAACATTGGCAAGTTGAGTGCTATTTTGTCTATCCCTAACCCGACGTGACGTTTAATTGGTCTCGAAAGAGACACATGCCATTACGTTGTTCCGTGTGATGTGAGATATTTCTATTAAGTTTTTTAAGAGAATGGAAGGGTTAGACCTTTTTGATATTCTATTAAAATCAGGGGATCAAAGTGAAAATTCAAGGATCATCTTCTAGAAAGAAGGCAAAACTTAAAACTGCCCCATAAAATGGAATATTGAACCCATAATGCATTATTATTAACAAACCAAAACGAAAAAGCAAAATATGCATGCATTTGATTTTTATTTTTTTGTTTCTCTCCAAGCCCTCAGGTGCAGTAGTTGCTGTTGCACAACATAATCGAGCTCCGCCCAAATCATAGCACCCGCAACAAATGACATGCTATAGAATCATGTCATTATGTCCAATTTGTGGCATTAGATCCTGGCCTGTTTGAATTCGCTGCAAAAAAGTATTATTAACGACAAATTCTGAAAATTTGTTGTTAAAAGTTAACTAATGGCAACTATATTTAACTGGTGGCCAAAAATTTGGTTGCTATAGCCCCTTTTTTTTTTTGTAGTGCCATGACTATCTCTAACACCGGAAATTTTTTTGCCCATCCACACATAGGCCAAGGTGTACAGAAAATTTTAATTTCGTTGACAACATATTCATAGAGGCCGGTAAGCTTTCCATTTAATTTCCATATATATATATATACATCCTACCATATGAGTAGGTGATGTAATTTCCATTTTCAGATCGCTTGCAAGCTTTTGTGTCCTGCAAAGTGAGATCACTCACCATTATCATAAATAAAGCAAAGTTATGGAGAACTTTGAGATTATTACAATACATAGACATACATAAGGATTTTATTTGTTGGTTTTCTTTCCTTTTTTCTTTTTCTTTTTTTCTTTTGGAAAAGAGGGAGCAACCAGTGAACAATCCTCTCTGATCGTAACTATAGGAGTACCCTCTACAGTAAAATATCTTATTTGAGCTATAGTTACTGGCCAATAGATAAACCCATCACCACAGCCCCTATAACACCACTAGTCAATCCTTAGTCCATCCACTAGACTCTTACTTGTTGGTTTTCAATCCGTAAAGTGTGGAAGGTAAGCGGGGCTTGATAAGAACTTCGAGTGGAGTGGCTTTCATGTTTGTCAATCCAAAGCTTTCAGTCATATCGACTTGGGCATCTGAGGGATTTGAGATCTCAAACATGTGTAAAAAACTGGCAAGTGCCAAATGTACGGTACGAAGGGCGAAAGATGTTCCAGGGCATGCCCTTCTACCACTTCCAAATGGGATCAATTCAAAATGTTTACCCCAAACATCAACATCCTTGTGGGTGGTGAGAAATCTCTCTGGCTTGAACTCCAGTGGGTCCGACCATATGCGTGGATCCGTTTGGATTTTCCAAATATTTGTAATTAGTCGTGTGCCTCTTGGGACATGGTAGCCACCAATGATACAGTCCTCGATGAATTCACGCGGCCCTGATAATGGCGCTGCTGGATATAAGCGTAAAGTCTCCTTGAGTATCGCTTGGAGATAGACTAGCTTACTTATATCAGATTCCTTAACAATTCTTTCATTGCCCACGTGGATGTCAAGCTCATCTTGGGCCTTCTTCAATACATGGTGGTTGTTCAACAGTAGTGATACTGCCCAAGTTAGGGTAACCGTGGTGGTGTCACTGCCTCCTGCAATCAAATTCTGCAAAATCCAATACTTTTAGATGATATATACTATGAAGAAATCATCCTTCTTGTTTTAGAGCTCAACTCACGAGTTTACAAAACATATCATGATGAATAGGTATATAACCTTGTGTAGCAAAAACAACTGAAGAAGAAAAGATAGCAATTACTCTTATGCCAAGGACAGGCACATAACTTTAAGAGGATGTACATGCATGCCGATAAGTCCTTTGTAAGGTTGTCAAATGATTGACCTATTGTCTTCGATATATAATGGAATGTGTTGGGGCTTTAGATGACCTTACGTACGAATTTTGTCACCAACAAATGGGACAATATATAATTGTTGGAAAATGTAAAAGAGAAGCATACCAGAGATGTGGCTTTGTTGATCGTATCCGCATCATAGCCGGCAAGGTCTGCTCCGTCAAGGACGGATAGCATTAAGTCCATAAAATCTTGCTTCCCTTTGACCTCACCAGAAGCTCTCTTAAGCTTATGCTCATCCAACCATTTACCAAAGAGAGAATCCAATTCTTTCCAGTTTTCTTCATAGCCTTTTCATGTCCACCCCAATCCAACCACCCAAGGAAAGGAATGGCATCCGACAACACAAACAACCCTATGAAATAAAAGAATTCCCTCACAGCCTTTTGGCAACGGCGTGCCTCTTTTTTATCAACCGCTCTAATTTGAAAGCTGGTACCGCTTCCAGCAACCATTTTAGAATCACGTTGAGACTCATGTCCCCAAACCATTGCTTCAGCTCCACCAAAATCTGGTCTGACTCGTTCTTCTTCGTTGTCCAAAGTTGGTATAGCTCTTCTAAGGAGGTCTCAATTTCAGAACACAACCGAGTTAGAAGTAGCTCTATCGTAGTTCACGCCAATAGGGACCATAGGGTGCGAATCCAAATGGCATCATTATAGCCTATGTGCTTTGAGGCTACAAGTTGGGGCCGCGAGGATACGTCGTTGGTGGTGAAACACTCCTTAGTGTTCATTTCTGCAACCCAAGCCCCGTACTTGTCTGCCATGGGTTTCAGTTCCTCCCAGTAGAGGAAGGTGACCAATTATTGGCCATGCACCTGCCGGAGTCGGTAATCTGGAAAATAGTACATTAGTTCCAACTACGACATTTCCATTCTAGATATGAGAGCCATGTTGAACCTGTAAAAGAGAAGGACTTTAGTCAATGTACCTCGTGTTGAAACAGATACATGATCTGTACTCTCGTCATCATCTACGCCCAAAGTATATGCTGCTATTCAAATGGTGCAATAGGTAGTTGCCACGTACCAGTCATAAACGGTAATGTTTCAGGCCAAATTCAAGTCGTGCTGATCCGGAATCAGGGAGAAGAAATTTAGGATCATCTTATATGCTGTATTGCTTGATAAGTCAATTCACGCGAATGCATCCAAAGTGCTAATTGACATCAAATTCTTCGCTAATCATTTTCAGGTTACAACCTCAGCCTTTCTACATAGATGCCATGCAAATCCAAATTCATGTTCCCCTCGAGAGAAGGCCTGGGAATTGGTATCCGAAACACTACCCTCCCCTCCACCAACCTTTTGGCAACGGCGTGAAGATCAACCGCGTCTATGGTATTTGGCTGGTACCGCTTTCCAGCAACCATCTTTAGCCCACGTGGATGTCAAGCTCATCTTGGGCCTTCTTCAACACATGGTGGTTGTTCAACAGTAGTGATACTGCCCAAGTTAGGGTAACCGTGGTGGTGTCACTGCCTCCTGCAATCAAATTCTGCAAAATCCAATACTTTTAGATGATATATACTCTGAAGAGATCATTCTTCTTGTTTTAGAGCTCAACTCACGAGTTACAAAACACATCATGATGATAGATATATAACCTTGTGTAGCGAAAACAATGGAAGAAGAAAAGACAGAATTACTCTTACGCAAGGACAGACACATAACCTTAAGAGGACGTACTGCAGCCGACAAGTCTTTATTTCCATGTATAATGGAATGTGTTGTGGCTTTAAATCTTATGTACGAATCACCAACAAAAAGGGACAATATATAATTGCTTGTGGCTTTGTTGATCGTATCCGCATCATAGCCGGCAAGGTCTGCGCCGTCAAGGACGGATAGCATTACGTCCATAAAATCTTGCTCCCCTTTGACCTCACCTGAAGCTCTCTTACGCTTATGCTCTTCCAACCATTTACCAAAGAGAGAATCCAATTCTTTTCCAGTTTTCTTCATAGCCTTTTCATGTCCACCCCAATCCAACCACCCAAGGAAAGGAATGGCATCCGACAACACAAACAACCCTATGAAATAAAAGAATTCCCTCACAGCCTTTTGGCAACGGCGTGCCTCTTTTTCATCAACGATGGTATTTGAAAGCTGGTACCGCTTTCCCGCAACCATCTTTAGAATCACGTTGAGACTCATGTCCCCAAACCATTGCTTCAGCTCCACCAAAATCTGGTCTGACTCGTTCTTCTTCGTTGTCCAAAGTTGGTATAGCTCTTCTATCTCAATTTCAGTTGCTCGAACATAGGAAAGAAGGTCAAGCCATTGTTAGATAGTAGCTCTATGGAGGTTATTTTACGTAGTTCACGCCAATAGGGACCATAGGGTGCGAATCCAAACATGGCATCATTATAGCCTATGTGCTTTGAGGCTACAAGTGGGGCCGCGAGGATACGGCGAGGTCGTTGGTGGTGAAACACTCCTTAGCCGACTCCCAACTGTTCAACACCAAAGCTTTCTGCAACCCAAGCTGGACGGTAAAAAGTGGGCCGTACTTGTCTGCCATGGCTCCCAAAGTTTTGTGTGGAGGATCAGTTCCTCCCAGCAGAGGAAGGTGACCAATTATTGGCCATGCACCTGCCGGAGTCGGTATTTTTTTGGCCGATCCAGCTCTGGCCTCCTCAAAAGATAGTACAAAACAAGAGTTAGGGAAACACTTCCAACTATGCCGACATTTAGGTAGGGTGGAAGGATATCCATTCTCGATAAGATTATGAGAGCGAGGTGGTGGCCTGGTGGTATATATATATATCTTTTGTTGAACTTTGAGAAGCTTTCATAAACATGTAATGTCTCTCGTTATGCTGTGGTGATCTAATGACCACAACCATACTATCTAATGACTTTAACACTCTTTAATTTACGTCATTTTGTATGCATTCAGAAACTGCGTACTTGGAAAACACGTGCTTGGAAAACTCGTACTTAGAAAACTCGTCACAGAAAACTCGTACATGGAAAACTCGTCATAGAATTTAATTCTCTTCATGTACGCTATATAGAATAGAAAATATGATCAGTTAAAGTAATCAAAACCTTTCCCAAAATGTATATGCTGCTATGAGCTTTTGTGATCAAATGAAACAATTCCATATTTATATTATTAGAAAGACACGTTTTCCACCTATAATAGATAAATATCTCTTCACGTACACGTATTAAATTACAACCAAAAGAAAAAAATAAAGGCCACGTGTATGCATATATATGCATGTCTTCTCTTCATAAACGGTAATGTTTCAGTACTTCTCCCTCTGGAGGTTAAAGAGAAAAGCCAAATTGCTAGGAACAAAATATCTCTAGTCGTGCTGATCAAATGCCTTTCAAGGAATCATTATCCGGGAGAAGAAATTTACACAAACGGATCATCTCCACATATATGGTAATGCTGTATAAGTCAAAAGATGCTGGAGGCTTGATTCTTTTTTCCTTGAAGTCTTGCTCAAATTCATGGGAGTGGTTAAGAATTCAGATGTATTAAGCGAATGCATCCAAAGTGCTAATTGACACGAAAGATTGGTTGAATTGCTGCAATTGGATATATATGGCGCTAATCAACTGATTTTCAGGTACGGCACTTTTTCAAAAGATGCGGCTCAAGTGGATAAAGATTACAGTGACCGTTGTTTGCGTGGAAAACCGCATACAAATCCTAGTCTGATGCCCCTTCTTTTTTGTTTTGTTTTTAAGCAAATAGAAACAAAATCAAGAAAGAAACACAGAACTGAACTTATGTAATGTTTAATTGGTTCCAAAAAAATTTTTGGTATGAAAATTAATTATTTCTCATCCACACAACTTTTTTCCTAAAATTGATCTTTTCGATCTTGAATAAATTTTCTTTCTGATCATTAATCGAATTTTCTGTGATAAAATCACAAAACGTATAAACAGTTCTGACCACAAAAACCTTCCTTCCAAATATATTCTCATTACTTTCACATTCCATACATATATATTCTCGTAACTTTCACATATTCTCTAACAAAATATATTAATTAACCGGCGAGCCATGACATCATGCCGCACTAAAAGAATATATATATATAATTTTTACATTCTCCCTGAGAATATATCACAGTATCATATATTTTCCGCATGCATCAAATGTTATTGGGTTCAATACGAGAAAAATGCGGCAGTTAGTCAAAAGAGGCTTGAGAGGTAATTCGTTTTCTCATAGATTTTGTTCAGATTCATGGGAGACGTGAGAATGTGGACGAAGATTGCAATGCTTTTTGTTTAAGTACTGGACAACCCTACATCTTATATATCTTGTCCCATTCTCGCTACAACAAAATGGGTTTTGGGTGTCAAAATTTTTTGTCACCTAAAGTTAAAAATTTGTCAGCAAAATTTATTGGTGTCAAAAAAATTTTGACACCCAATTTGATAGGAGAAATGTGTCACCCATGTTTTTGGGTAACAACTTGCGAGGTTCCTCAAGCAATAGCATCCTGAAGCCAACATATACGATTCAGACTGTTTTCATTTTGTGTGACAAATATAAATAAGTCATGAATTCCTTGTTTTTTTTTTTGTTTTTTTTTCTTTGCATAACCCGTGCGAACGTCAATATATTACATAACAAAATCAATTTCGTCATGGAAACCAGTGCGAACGTCTCTCATATAGGTTCGCGCTGAGTGAATTTTTGTGTCAAAATGTAATTTTGTAAGCAGATTCATCGTCTGCATGCTAACAAACAACATGTAGAAGCTTATTGTTTTTAACCTAAGAAAAAGAAATTGCCACGAATATATTGTGTGAACGGCTTCAGAACGTGCGGACATTGCTTAAATAAGGACGTGAGAACGATTGAGTTGAGTTTGGATATTATGCAATGGTAACTTGTACAGACGTTTATTTAATGCATGCAGATGAATAACATATCAGCGGACATCCGGACATTATTAATGCATCCGGACTGCTCTAAGTTATAATAGGCAATATTCAATTCAATTTATATAATTATGCATTTAATATTAAAACACTATATTAAATATAAGATAAATCATAATGGTCTACAAATATCTAACCGACATAATAGTAAATAAAATAGATAATCAAAATCAAGTACATAATATAAAATATGTTTGCAGAAATCCAAACGAAAAACATAATTATAAAGTCCAGTACAAGAGAAGACTAACAAAGCATAAGTAAATAATAAAGAAAATACATAAACTAGAGATTATTCTGAATCACGAACTAGCTCGTTAAGATCTTGTCTGATGGCATTATGAACATTCTCCAATCTCTCTTCCATAATATCCACCTGTTTGATGAGTGTCCAGAGCTGTATCGAATGGTATGCAGAGACTGGTGCAACTATGACAAGTTCTTTAATAGAAACAGTTACATCCACATAGCATTCAGTTCCTCACTCAAAGCCCTCTCCGTAGAGCAAAATTAGTCAGAGTGGTCAAGCGGGTATGGAGATCCATAGACAACATATGCATCGGCTCCACTACCGTCCACATACTCTTCCCCAGCGCCACTACCATATCGTCAACCCAAGTTGGTCGCTCAGTCTATGCCCCGGCCTTGGCACTACTTTTCCCAAAGCGATCCATTGCCACCCTAACAAAAACCATTCAAACATCAACAAAAACTGATCAATGAGTAGATCAACATTTATGTACATTACGGATAGTCTAATCCAAACTGTCCATAACTTGGACAATTCGAAAATTAACAAAAAAATAATTAAATAAACTTCAAGCAAAACTGTTCGGACGGATTAACATCCGTCCGCACTGCCAAAAACAAAAAGATGTTGTTTCGTAAAGAAACATCCACATGCCATGCAGGCCATCAAACTGTTTTAATTGCTAAAACATAGTTCAGACATCTACAGTAAACGTCCGGACTGCGATTGTCGAAGAACAAATCCTTCAACAGTCACATGCCCACCAATCTACTTTAATCCCAAAAACAGCCGTTTTATATCACCATTTTTGCACCCAATCAAAACCATACATGTTTATAAGCTACCAAAAGCATTAAATAATCAACAATCAAGCAAAACAATATATATTTATTGAAAACCCACAAAAACTATAAAACACCGCACTTCTCAAAATTTTCAAATCCCAAAGATGTACTCCAATCGATCCAAAGTTTGAGCAATATTTGCCTGACCCTCCTCCTCAACGATTGAAATGACTCTTCTAGAAGAAATCTGAGCTAAGACGAATTGGAGAGGATTTTTATCAGTTTTTGGGAGAGTTGCAAAATGAACACAGTTTCTAGGTTTCGGCCTCTTAACTCCTCGAAAATACTTCCGAACAATAATAAGCTATGTTCGAACGGGTTTGCATGAAAATTTTGGCATGAAAATTTACTGCCAAGAATTTTGCGACCGTCCGAACTGTTATCCAAAATTTGAAGAAGTCCAGACACTTTGCGAATTAAATACAATTAATTGTTCAAACAAGCTAACGACATCGTTTTACGTCCAACTCCACGACATCGCATTAGAAAATGAATGTCCGGATAGCTCATTTAGAGCGTAGGACACCGTTTTTGTCGAATAAACGATGTCCTTTATTCAATAACAATCGTCTGAACTGTTTAAAGACATCAAAAACGCTACCTATCTACATAAATTAATTACTTATGTTATTTCATCTTAAATTTTAACATAAGATTCTAAGTGTTACAGTTAATATATATACTTCAATAATTGTGATACATGTAGTATATTAATGATTCATTTCTTATAAATTAATTGCTTTATATATTTTATCTTAAATTTTAACATAAGATTCTAAGTATTACAGTTAATATATATACTTCAATAATTTTGATACATGTAGTATATTAATTATTCATTTCATAAATTCTTATGTATTTCATTTAAGTTATTTCGTATATTATCATAAGATTCTAAGTGTTATAGTTAATATATATATATATATATTTCAATAATTTTGATACATGTATATACTAATTATTTATTTATTATAAATTAATTATTTATGTATTTCATCTTAAATTTTAACATAAGATTCTAAGTTTACAGTTAATAACATTCTAAGTAACAGATCTTGAACATTACATTTGAAGTATTAATATATCCGAACCGTCAAAGGTAAATATTAAACTATAATAAAAAAGATAAATAATAATCATCATAAAACAAAATCAACGTAAATATCCAAAATACAAACACAAAAAAAATATCCACAACAAAAATAAAATGTGATAATAAATGTCCAAAAATCATAATGTAAGATAAAAATTAAAAGAAAGTCCTAATCATGTTGGAACTGGGTTGATTGGATCCCTCCCCAGTGGAATTGCTCATCTTCTCGAGCTGATCCTCAATGGCACCCAGCCTCCTCGACATCACACGCAAGGTGCCTGAAGTGGTAGTGAGGAATGGCTGCAATCCCGTCATCTAAGTCTTCATAGAGGTGACACGGGTTTCCATGTTGACACACAACTATTGTGTTAGGGAAATAGTAGCCTCAACCATCCCTTCAGGTCTGCCATCTGAGCATCATCCCAAGCAGGTCGCTCTTGATGAGCACGGCAAGGGGCTCCTCCACTTGCTACTGCTGTCTGGGAGCAAAAGCTCCCTGTTACTGCCTAAACTGAGCCTCAGAACGGCTCAAAGTAGTCTAACAGATGGGATCAATAGTTGTCTTCCTTTCCTCGTCCGGACTTTCTATGCAACCCACACTATGGAAGAACTGTGTCAAGAGTAGACTGTACCACAACGCAGCAGAAGAAATGATCTTGGCCTCAGACTGAAGAGTTAGGAAGACGTACATGGAAAGATCTACAACACATCTTTTAGCCACAGACAACATCAGCTTTCCTCTCAAAATAGGACACTCTGTCGCGTTAGCCCTCAGCTCGATGTCATAGGTGAAGATGAGGTGAGAATATGCCAGAAAAGGAGCATGAACTTCTGTTTGACGAAGGGTTCCAACCAACGCCACGTTCTGGCTCGTGAAAGTATGGAATATGTCTTCCGCATTTGGCTTGTTCGCCATCTCCATGCAGGGTATGCTCCAATCGGCCTCTACAGCCCCATAAATGCCGCTAGGATGTCTAGTGACAACTGAAAGGTCACCCCGTGTACAGTTACGGTCCATAGTATTGCTTCAATATCCTCAATATCCAGCAGTGCAGCGTAAAACTCCTAGACCAAATCTATAGAGGCTATGTCATCCCTCTTCAGATACCTGATCCAATCCTGGTCATCCATAATGTCGCCAATACTTCGGCCCATATACTTCATTTCCTCAAAGTTAACAACGGAGACTTCACGCTCTACAATAATTGATCGGCTGAGCATCTCAACCGACTGCTGCTCCAGCTGCTCCTCTCGTGTCATATAATCCTCTGAACTTTTAGAATCTTGCTACATAGAGGTCTTGGCAAAGGAAGAAGATGACTAACGGTGGCATTTAGACATTTTTAATATGCCAAATAAGGCAAAAAAAACCGTAAATTAATACAGTTTGCACAATGTAACATAGCGTTCGCACAACATGCATAACGATGTCGTCTAATGCAAACAAGTGTCCGGACGCATATTGAGAGCGTCCGAATGTCTAATGAAACGACCTAGTTTTAGGGAATAGGCGTGCGCACACTAAGACAACTGTCCGCAACAACTTACTCCTAAAAACTCTTATTTTTAACATGTGTATATATCCTAGACAAAACAACAGCATCTAAAAGCTCAACATCTGCATAATTATAAGTGGTCATCCAAACGTTAGGTGAAAAACGACGTAGTTTGAAATACTTAAATACAAGTACATATCTTAACCTAAACGATGGTGTATAAAGCCAAAGACGTCTGCACGTCTTATTAATATCGTCCGCACGACCGTCTTAAAATGGCAACATTTGGAAAAATAACTGTAGAAAATTTAAAACTATATGTTCAGATAGCTTTGAACTGTCTGGACATGTTGTAGGAAAGAAAATCGAGTTGACTCAGCCATGACTGGCCTCTCCCCCACCTCCAAAACTACCCCAAACCAACACCAAACATTACAAAGTTATAGCCTAAACAATCCTACAACATTACACAATCTATATCAATACAAAGATCGACCATCAAACAACTGTGGTGGCCGAAAATCTAATATTAGATTTTCTACGTAAATAACATTAAAAACATGATTTTTAAACGAAAAAATGAAATAAAAACATGAGAAATGTACCTGGATAGAAAGAACTCCACGAAATAGGATTGAAGAATTAGATTTTGGACGAAAAACGTGAATGTACCTCTATGAGAAAGGAGAGAAAATGGTAATGTGGTGAAAATGCTGTTTAAATGGCTTCTGTTTGTCTTTCGTCCACATTGTTTGGACGGGCCGTTCATGTCGTGCGGACATTTTTGTTTTCCACGTGGACTAACCAAATTCCTAAGCCTGAAATTGCAAATTGTGAATAGTTAAGTAAAATCTTCTCGAAATGATGGCGTTCGGATGGGATGGGTCTGTGTGGACAGGCAGACATTTGGAATGTGCAACGTGGAGTACCACTTTTAGCCGAAATTATAGTCATATGCATCTGGACGGGATGTAACCGTGCGGACACGAGCAACTGTTCTCCATGGTTGTCAGAGATAGACGCATGTCAATCATGTGAGGACTATCCCAATCATTCGGACGTTTATATCAGACCGTGCAGACAGTATTACAGCTTTTGTGACGATCTGATCTGCATGACTGATGGGTGACAATAGTGTTTTGTCACCCAAACTATGTGCGCACAGCTTTGTGTAAAGTTCGAATACGTTCGCAGATGTTTACGTATGTTTTAATCTCAAATATGTGACGTTTTGGCTTTTGTCAACTCTGAATACCATGTGGACGTGGTTTAAGGACGTCCGGATGGTTTTGTAATTCTGGCACACCCTGCGTAACGAAATTTTTATTTTGACATAGAATGGAATGATTTGGTGAAAAAAATTGTTTTAACACTCAAAAGTATGACACCTAAGGTCAATTTTCTTATAGTATCTTCTTAATTTTTTTGTTTTGTTTTGTTTAATGAAGCTGTTAAATTAATTAGGGAGGAAAAAGAAAGAAACAAATTCAGAACGAGAAGTCTAATTCGATCCGTTGTGTGTATCTGTTTTGTGCTTCTAAATGTCTGTGATTGATCAAAGAAGTTTCCAAAATCTATTCAGCAAGAACGGGGCTTGTTATATGGGAATTTAAAAGGATTAATCAAATGTAGTTTTATAAAATAAAAGGACTTCACTGTCATACCACTCTTCAGTATACCACCTAGTACTCAATCTAAAACAATACTTTATTGCTGACACATAGAAAACTAAAAATAATTGTATAAAATAAAAATTCACAATGCATCAGTATATATATTGCGAAATTAATTAGTCTCATTCTTTCCTTGTTGAGAAAGACAACGGTGATGTAAACGTGGTCAACAGTACTAGGTAAAGATTGGCTGAACCCTACCTAAACCATACGAATATTGACTTAAAATAATCCGATTTTACCTAAACCATATGTCAGGGCGCCTGATTTTCTCTTTTTCCTTTTTCTCAACAATCTAGATGGTTGCAATTATAGATTGGTAAAGTTGAATATATACTAAGCGGCATAGTTTAATATATACTAAGCGACATCTCATAAGACCACGCATTCATTTTTCTTACATTCAGAATTAGTCAGACTTTTTTCTTTCTTGTCACTCTAGGTTAGTGCTTTGAAACTGTCTTCGGAATATTTGCACCGCCAGAACGTAATACGTTTGTCGGTGGTTACTCTTAAGTAGAAGTTGTCACACTACTATGTCTTATACATATTGGCCTGTACTTGGCTATAAGTATAAAGTGTTTTACGACCATCCATTATTTGGCTAATTGATTTAATAAACTTAATTCTTTAATTATTTTATTACTACTTTATTTTATAAATGGTCCTTCCCACTTTTCCAGTTTTCTACAGGCCTAAAAATAAACAAAAACAATTAATTTAAGGCTTAAAAATTATTGAATTGGGAGAGGTAGCTGGGACACTTGATGCATACATATTAGAGTGATGTGGCTCTCATTATCCAGTAGGACATTTTTATCTAACTGCTATCTTTAAGTGACGACAAAGATTAAATATAAAAAGTTAAATTCTTTAGAGATTAATCGAGGACGAGAAATACTCCTAGGACCAATGAAATAATTAAGTCTTAATTTAATTATTAATACTAGGAAATTTCCCTCAACTAATAGTTGAGGGTGGTACTTAATAGCACAGAAATAGTCATAACGTCCCACCCACTAAACTTTCAGTTGAAGGAGTTCGAGCAGCTTAGAAAAAAAAGAAAAGAAAAAAAAAAGAGTTCGAGCAGTCAGTCTCTCTCTCTAGCCGGTGCTCCTTTCGTTTTTTTTTCCCCACTTTTTACGACCCCACCTTCCTCTTCTCTTGCCGAACACGCCTCTCTCCTTTATTCTCTCTCTGTTTTCTCCAGATTCCAGCTACTGCTCTGTGCGCCGGCATTCCGTTGTCTAGATAGCACTGAGCAACAATTTTACCATAGTGCAAAAACGGTACCTTTGATTTAGAAATAGTCAATCAGTATTGCAGAACTACTAAAACTAAAAGTGAATGGAACATTGGAACTGGTACAATGTATGAAACGTACATCTGCATGCATAACTGTTGAATTGATTACTACTGACCAAGTGAACATGCGAATACATTATTGGAGAATTTTTTTTGACAGTGGTTAAAAAGATAGAGGAGATCTGAAATATTCCCCTGTCAGTCTCTTTGATAGACAGTAAAGACTCTTGGGCATTGTCTGGACTGCAACCTGGTAGTGAAAGGCACTCTGTTTCATGTGGAAGTCAGCTTCTTCCTTGGTCAGCAATAAGCTGCCTGCTCAAATTTTAGGATCAGCAAGGATTAGTTATATTTGCAAGTTTAGTATTTGTTACGAAAGGATATCACCAATTTGGGCAGAAGAGGGATTCGAGGGAAGAAGAAAATGTGGGAAGTGTACTGCTGGGGAAATGTGAGACGTGGAAGAGGCATGTTGGGGAAGACAATGAGGAATAAAGTGGAAAAAAATAATAATAATGGAAAGCTAAGCGGAGCTAACTTTGTTTTACGTCGATCAGATATCGTCGGTTGGATTTATTTATTTAGACTCAAATCTTTATTGCTCCTGCGCCAGGACGGTAGACGGACTAGAAAAAGAGATACCCAGTCAGCCTGTACAGACATTGATTGCTGTGGACGTCACCTACGTGATAAAGATCAAGAAATTGATCTACAAATTAACTCTAAATAAGATCATTTGAATTTAGTGGAGATCTTTTAATACTTCTCCGTCAATGGGTCTATTTTCTTTTCCATCCTGATCACGGAACTCTTCATTTGAAAACTGCATGATCATGAGCAGATGTGCCGGGCGGATCTTTGTTTGGCAAAAAAACAAAACAGAAAAGATAATGCAGGTGGTGTTTGCAATTTAATTTGGTTTATGAGAGTGGGTGAGATTCTTAAATTTTCATTCATAAGAGTTGCTGAAGCGTGATAAGATAAATGTTTTGAATAAATATTTTTATGTCTATTGTAAAAGGAAAAAGATAATTTGATAGAAAGAGATTATTTTATAGTTATTTTATAGTTATTTTATAGGCAAAAATCATAGCACGCCCTATATCAATAGACAAATTATATCAATAAATAACTTTTAAGTTTCAAAATATTTTATTCCACCCCATATATTTAAAAAATAATCAATTGTTGCCTTCCATTTTATTTGGCTGTCAAAACCACATGTAAAATTATCAAAATGTCCTTGCAAATAAAAATTACTAGAAATGTTAAAAAATTATTAAAAAAATATAAATGATATATCAATAAAAAGTAATCTTTTTTAAATAAAAATATCGAAACTCTATTTAATTAATCTATTTATTTCTTGATTTTTTTTTATTTTTAAATTTTATCTTGTAAGGGCATTTCGGTCAATTCACATTATTTTTTTTGTGTGACTTAACGACCAAATAAAAAAAAAGTCAAAATCAAATTTCACAAATTCAAAATCGAAGAAAATGTCGACTAGGCTGTGCAAAAGAAACTGAGACCCGACTAACCGACCAAGAACCTACCCGTTCTCACCCGAGCGAGGCGAGTTAAGTCAAGGTCGGGTTTGGGTTGTGAATCTTGAAATTGAAAAAATTCGACCCAAATATACTATGGCAGGACTTAAAATAAAATAGCTTAGCATGTCCTGAGCTTTAAAAAAAAAAACCCGAGGTGCCCTTGCTCAAAAAAATGTTGTGGCCTTTGGGCCTAAAAAAATAGTCCATAACTTAAAAAAAAAAAAGGAGAGACCCAAGCATCTCGAAATCAGACCTCGACACGAGCCAAACTCGATCTGATTTGCATGACTGGCTCGGGTTTAGGGGCAATCGAGGTCGGGTTACATATCTCTTGTCCCAATTGATTCGGGTCGACTTCAAGGGTGGGAAAATCCGACCCGAAATGCGCAACCCTAATGTCGACTACTGATCCCAAATATGTAAATCCTAGCACATTAAATTTTTTATGCAAATATGTAAATCATCAAGTGTCAAACATTGAAAAATTGAAGAATAACTAAACACCAAAAAAGAAATTTTTTTCATAAAAATGTTTCAATAAAGAAAATTTTAAGTAAAATAATAGATTTACATGCAAAGCAAATAAACGGATCTTAAGATAAATTAATATATATTTTCATTAGAAGAAAGAAAGTACGATACTGTTGCGGCGAATTAACCAAAATTATTTAATAAATTGAGAATAAAAAAATAAATTATACATGGTAACTTTTTCTTGAATATACCTTCGTAATATTGGAACAAATAAAAGCAATGGTCCAAAAAAAAAATTCCATACGTCGAGCTTCACCTCAAAAAAAAAAAAAAAAAAAAAACCTTTCCCTGATGAAGTTTTCATCTGAAAGTGCTGATGTGGCATGCATATAGATAATGAGTGACACGAGATGACGTAAACATACGTTAATAAGTGAAACATCAGGTGAAAGTACGCCGTTATTGCACAACGAAGACATATCCAGAACTGTCTCAAGTTTACAAGGTGGTTTTCGATCCATAAAATGTGAAAAAGGAAGTTGCGGGTTGATAAGAACTTCGAGTGGAGTGGCTTTCATGTTTGTCAAACCAAAGCTTTCAGTCATATCCACTTGGGCATCTGAGGGATTTGACATCTCAAGCATTTGTAAAAACTAGCATGTGCCAAATGTACGGTACGAAGGGCAAAAGATGTTCCGGGACATGACCTTCTGCCACTTCTAAATGGCATCAACTCAAAATGTTTACCCCAAACATCAACATCTTTGTGGGTGGTGAGAAATCTCTGCGGCTTGAACTCCAATGGGTCCGACCATATGCGTGGATCCGTTTGAATTTTCCAAATGTTTGTAATCTAGCCGGGTCCGGTTATAATGCTGAGCACTACTGTGCTTAGCAGTGCTGATACAAGGTGAAGATTAAAAGTCTCATATTCGGCGGTGAAGAGGAGTACACGTCAATTAAAACGAAAGACCCGTTTTAACCGGTTTTGACCCGTTTTAAAATAAAATCATCCGGTTCTCTCTTCGTTTCGCCCTGCAATCACCGTAGAAGAAGCTCTTCGTCGCCAGAAAAATCTTTTGCCACTGTAACCGGACCCCCAAAAACCTAGTAAAAGAAACCTCCATTTTTTCCGTTCATTTCGACCCTTACAACACATCTCTCATGGAAACTTCAACCCAAAACACGGATTATCGAAAGTAAACTCTTTCATTTGCATTGTTGATTTCTCGTACGAAACTGTATCAAAATTTCCTTCAAAGTTGTGAGATTAGATTCCCAGTCCAACATGAGGTTGAAAATTTGAAAACAAAGTTTCTTTCTATCTTTCTAACAGAGAGAAAAGGAAGGAAGAAGAGAGCAGCTATATCTGGAACTGTTCTGCATATCCATGTTGGACTTTCTCACTGGCATCACATAATTTATCAAGGAAGCTATACTTGTGAAAATGGATCAAGTGGCGACGAAGGCGACCAATACGGGTGATTTGACAATTCCCACTTTCCCACCAAAGAATTACAATAACCGAAATAAACCAATAAGACGACTTGTGTTTCCAGGACAGATAATTCACGGACTTCTAGGAAGATCTGGCGAGGAGAAGGTGGACGGCTGGCTCCTGTGCCCGCGAGGAAGACCAACTTTCTGAGGGAAAAAATAAAAAAATAAAAAAAATTCAGCTGATTTCAATGCGGGGCGGTTATTTCAATCTGGGTCGGCGCGGGCCAAAACAATTTAATTGACGTGGCACGATCTCAGCCGTTGGATTTTGAAGATGTAATCTCAGCCGTTGCTTTGTATCATCAGTATATTAACGCCAAGGATAATGACCGAACCCGGCGCTGCTGGATACAAGTGTAAAGTCTCTTTGAGTATCGCTTGGATAGACTTGCTTACTTATATCAGATTCCTTAACAATTCTTTCTTTGCCCATGTGGATGTCAAGCTCATCTTGGGCCTTCTTCAACACATGGTGGTTGTTCAACAGTAGTGATACTGCCCAAGTTAGGGTAACCGTGGTGGTGTCACTGCCTCCTGCAATTATATTCTGCAGAATCCAATACTTTTAGATGATATATACTCTGAAGAGATCATTCTTCTTGTTTTAGAGCTCAAGTCACGAGTTAACAAAACACATCATGATGATCAGATATATAACCTTGTGTAGCGAAAACAATGGAAGAAGAAAAGACAGAAATTACTCTTACGCAAGGACAGACACATAACCTTAAGAGGACGTACGTGCAGGCCGACAACTCTTTATTTTGGTTTAATGTATAATGGAATGTGTTGTGGCTTTAAATCTTATGTACGAATTTAATTTTGCAACCAACAAAAAGGGACAATATATAATTGATGTAAAATATAATGTTTACGGAGTGATAATAATTAGGCCAGAACAAGATTAGTTTTGGCTTGAATTAATCTTTCAAGCAATGCCTCAACAATAAAGAGAAACTCACATGGTGAAAGAGAGAAGCATACCAAAGATGTGGCTTTGTTGATCGTATCCGCATCATAGCCGGCAAGGTCTGCGCCGTCAAGGACGGATAGCATTACGTCCATAAAATCTTGCTCCCCCTTTGACCTCACCTGAAGCTCTCTTACGCTTATTCTCTTCCAACCATTTACCAAAGAGTGAATCCAATTCTTTTCCAGTTTTCTTCATACCATTTTCATGTCCACCCCAATCCAGCCACCCAAGGAAAGGAATGGCATCCGACAACACAAACAACCCTATGAAATAAAAGAATTCCCTCACAGCCTTTTGGCAACCGCGTGCCTCTTTTTCATCAACGGCCTCTATGGTATTTGAAAGCTGGTACCGCTTTCCCGCAACCATCTTTAGAATCACGTTGAGACCCATGTCCCCAAACCATTGCTTCAGCTCCACCAAAATCTGGTCTGACTCGTTCTTCTTCGTTGTCCAAAGTTGGTATAGCTCTTCTAAGGTGGTCTCAATTTCAGTAGCTTGAACATAGGAAAGAAGGTCAAGCCATTTGTTAGATAGTACGTAGCTCTATGGAGGTTATTTTACGTAGTTCACGCCACTAGGGACCATAGGGTGGGAATGCAAACATGGCATCGTTATAGCCTATGTGCTTTGAGGCTACAAGTTTGGGCCACGAGGATATGGCGAGGTCGTTGGCGGTGAAACACTCCTTAGCCGACTTCCAGCTGTTCAACACCAAAGCTTTCTGCAGCCCATGCTGGACGGTAAAAAGTGGGCCGTACTTGTCTGCCATGGCTTCCAAAGTTTTGTGTGGAGGATCAGTCGTTCCTCCCAGCAGAGGAAGGTGACCAATTATTGGCCATGCACCTGCCGGAGTCGGTATTTTTTTGGTCGATCCAGCTCTAGACCTCCTCAAAAGATAGTACAAAACAAGAGTAATTAGGGAAACACTTCCAACTATGACGACATTTAGGTAGGGTAGAAGGATATCCATTAGATAAGATTATGAGAGCTAGGTGGTGGCCTGTGAGGTATCTATAGTTAACTTTGGGAAGCTTTTATAAACATGTTAGAAAAATTATAGGCACAACGGAAAAACAAATGGGATTTTGGTATACTTAACGTCCCCGAAATCAAATGCTTGAAGATGTTTCACGTGTCCTAAACCTCAAAGCTCCAGAAACTCTTTCCGATGGTGGAGTTTTCTATGAGAGAATCACCCACTAATTCCACAACTTAAATGCTCATAGAAGGGAGGCAAAATTTTAAAGAGAGGAACAGAGAGAAGCTCTCTAAATTATGGTGTATAGAGCAGTGAGGGAAGAAGGACTTTTTATAGCCTTTCCTCATCGACCTCCTTGTGACACATGTCACTATGCATGGTTAGAGTGTCATGCAAGGGACCAAGTGTCATCAAGAATGACACTTGCATGACCCATTGTCATGCAAGAAGCCATGCGTCCCACATGCATGGGGGTGCCCCCAATTGGTAACACTTGTAAGTATGTAATGTCTATCGTTCTGCTGTGGTCTATGGTCTAATGACTTTAACACTGTTTATGTCATTTTCTATGCATGTAGAAACTGCGTACCTAGAAAACTTGTGCCTGGAAAACTCGGACTTAAAAAACTCGTACTTAATGGAAAACTCGTCATAGAATTTAGTTCTCTTTTACTGAAACAGGTACATGATCTGTACTTGGAAATTAACTCGTTATAGAATTTAATTCTCTTCACGTTATAGATTAGAAAATATGATAAGTTAAAGTGATCAAAACTTTTTTTTTTTTTTGGGTAAGCATGTATTAAACGAAAAAGACAAACCGACCCTACAAAAGAACAGGAGGAAAGCACCTGCAAAAAACCAGGAAGCTACAGCATAACAAAACAGAGATCAAAACCTTTACCAAAATGTATATGCTGCTCTATATCATCTTTTATGATCAAACGAAACTTCGTCATATATCTTTGGAAGATATGTATTCCACCTAGGTAAAGAAGGAAAGAAAAAAGATGTTGAATAAAATTCTCTCGTAAGGAGTGTGTTATTGATAGGTTTTAAATAGTGATTGACAAGGGGTGTAAAAGGCAATAGTACAAATTGTAAGATGACAACTTGCTATTTCCGAACGTTAAAGTTTAAAGCTTTCCTTTTGTGATTTGTCTTGACCGTTGCATAGAGTAGCTGTCACGCTAGATAGGTGTTGCCGTATCAAGTTGACTCATTTGACTCTTCAATGAGTGAGATTTGTTTCCTCTTACTAGGTATAATAGATAAGTATCTCTTCATGTACAGGTATTAAATTACAACCAAAAGAAAAAATAAAGGCCACGTGTATGCATATATATGTTTTCTCTTCCTAAACGGTAATGTTTCAGTACTTCTTGTTAGCGAATTACTTCCAGATCACAAGAATCACGGGACAATTCAAAATTCAAAAGAAAGCTCCAGCTATAAGGATCCCACGATTCTCTCAACTACAAAACAGGACAATATCACTTAATTCTATTCTTGTTACTTTGTTTCCTTTTTTCTTTTTTCTTTCATTGTGCAGCTGTACTGCCCGTTACATGTAAATGTGCTTTCTATAAATATTAAATCCACCCAGAACAATCGGTGTCGTGAGATTTCTACCAACCATCGTATCTTCAATTTCTTCTTGGTATCAGAGCAAAACATGTCTTCCGCATCTTTTACTGTTGGCAACTTTGTCACACTTCGTCTTAAATCTGAAAATTACCCTCTTTGGCGTGAACAAGTCCTCACCTTAGCTGAAAGTCAAAACATTGTGGGCTACCTTACGGAAACCACTCTTCAACCCTCTGCTGTACTTCCAGCACCCGAAGGTTCAACTGAACCTACTCCAAATCCAAGCTATCAAACTTGGAAGACTGCTGATCGTCTCCTTCGTGGATGGATCATCGGACTCTAACTGAGGAGGCGTTGGGCCTTGTGATTGGTCTAGATACGTCTGTTGAAGTTTGGTCAGCTCTCAAGGAGGTCTATGCACAGGCATCTCAGGAGCGACAATTTCAACTTACTCAACAACTTACCTACCTGAAGAAGGCCTCGGAGATGTCTCTCAATGATTATATCCGAAAGTTCAAATCCATTTGTGACAGTCTGGCGGCTATTGGACATAGTGTGAATGACAAAACAAAGGTATTCTCTTTGCTCACAGGACTTGGAGTGCGTTATGAACCTTTTACCACTTCAATGCTTAAGCCACCCATGCCCACCTATGCTGAAATCGTTCCACTCCTTCAAAGTTATGAGACTCGAATTAATTTTTATTCACCCGAATCAGCACCCTACACTGCCTTTGTTGGTCAAACCAATGCTCCCAAGCCACAAAACAAAAGTTACAAAAACTCTGGCCAATTCTCCTCAAAAGGACGAGGCTTTGCTCCTGCCAATCATTTTGTGCCCAAGCCTAGTGGGCAAAATAATTCTGGAAACTCATTCTCACGTTCCAATACTCGGACATCACCTATCAAATATGTGGCAAGCCTGGCCATGCAGCTATTCGCTGTTGGCATCGCTTCAATCACTCTATTCAGCCAGATAATATTCCTCAGGTTTTTTCTGCACTTCAGTTTGATACTAATGCCAACAACAAGGAATGGACTTCAGACACAGGTGCATTAGCTCATATGACCTCACAGGAAGGTACTCTACAAAATCTTCGACCTTACACAAGTTCTGACCATGTTATGATTGGCAATGGTGATTCTTTACATATAACGCGTGTTGGGGATGTTATTCTTGGCACTGGTTCCTCTCATATCGTTTTACATGATGTCCTACTAGTCCCTGAGTTAGAAAGGAACTTATTATCCATTGGACAACTTACATCTAATTATCCTGTGATTTGTGAGTTCTCTGATTGTGATTTTGTGATTAAGGACCAGAATACAAACCAGGTGCTGATGAGGGGGCTCAAGCAGGATAATCTCTACACTATTCGTGCTCCACCAATCGTGTTGTTCTCCACTCGGTTTCAGGCTGTGTCTGAGGACACATGGCACCGACGTTTAGGACATCCTCAAGCTGCTGTTATTTCCCATCTACGCCAGTCAGGTTCGATTCAAGTTACTACCAATAAAGCAATGTCTCTATGCGAGAGTTGTCAACTAGGAAAACTTTCTAAGCTTCCTTTCTTGTCATCTTCTTCTATGACTACGGTTGCTTTTGAAAAAATTCATATTGATTTATGGGGACCTGCTCCTGTACACTCTGAAAATGGATTTAAATATTATGCTGCTATTGTTGATGATTTCACAAAGTTTATTTGGTTGATTCCTTTGAAGAAGAAATCTGACTTCATTCAACAATTCCTGTTATTTGAAAATAATGTGGCTCGACAATTTGCAGGGGCTATTAAAATAGTCTAAACTGATGGAGGAGGTGAATTTGTCAATCACCTTTTTCAAACGCATCTGCAAGCATCTGGGATTATTGATCAACTTTCTTGTCCGTACACGCCTGAGCAAAATGGTGTGGTTGAGAGGCGCCATAGAGTTATTCGGGAATTAGGAATCACTATGATGATTCAAGCTAATGTCCCCAAATATTTTTGGGTGGAAGCATTCACCACGGCTGTGTTTTTAATCAATAGACTTCCCTCTTCAGTACTTCAATGGGACAGTCCTTTCTTTCGGTTACATGGTCACTCTCCAGACTATGGTTCTTTACGTGTCTTTGGCTCTAGATGTTTTCCATATTTATGGGATAACAAAGGAAATAAATTTGATCACAAATCATTACCTTGTATTTTTATGGGTTACAGTGATCGGCATAAGGGCTACCGATGCTATTATCCTCCATCTCGATGTGTGTTTATCTCAAGACATGTAGTTTTCGATGAAACTATTCTTCCGTTCCAAGCCTCAGACCGTTGCAAGATAGGATCACCAGAACCCTCCGTCCAAGTATTCAAAGAATGGCTAGATTCTCCATCTCCACCAATTGAGCCATTTTGTGCACCTACATCCTCTACCATTATAATGGAACCACCTGTAACTGATGTTCCTTTGATTTCATTACATGCTGGTGACTCACATGTTGACTCACATGCTGAATTAATTCCCACAGATTTATCTTCAATTGATGAGGAAATATTTCCCACTCCAACGCAAGACTTCAATGTTCCACTCCTACCTTCTCATTCCATGGTGCCAAGGGCCCATGCTGGCATTCATAAACCGAATCCCAAGTATGCTCTTCTTCATATTTATGATTTTATTCCTAAAGAACCTGGCAATATTCGTTCAGCACTCTCTCATCCGGGTTGGAGGAAAGCAATGGAGGAAGAGCTTGCTGCTCTCTCTCAAAATGAGACATGGACTCTTGTACCTCGACGACCATCTATGAATGTTGTTGGTTCTCCCTGGGTCTTTAAATCCAAGCTCAAGGCAGATGGATCACTTGAACGCCTCAAAGCACGATTTGTTGCTAAAGGTTATTATCAAGTCGATGGTATTGACTTCTCTGAAACTTATTCTCCTGTTGTCAAGCCCGGGACTATAAGATTGGTTCTCTCCATTGCAGTTGTTAAACGCTGGAGCATTCGCCAGTTAGACGTGAAGAATGCATTTCTTCATGGCTTTCTTACTGAGCAGGTATATATGGAGCAACCTCCTGGCTTTCAAGATTCAAGATTTCCAGATTATGTTTGTTTGTTGAACAAAGCGATCTATCGCTTGAAACAAGCTCCACGAGCTTGGTTTAACAGGTTTAGTTCCTTTCTTCTTCAAAATAATTTTATTTGCAGCTTAGCCGATCCTAGCCTTTTTATTAATCACTCCAATCGTGGTATCTTGGTTTTCTTGCTTTATGTCGACGACATAATCCTCACCGGCTCTTGTGACTCGCTTATTCATTCCTTCATGGATTCTTTGCATAGTGAATTTGCTATGAAAGACCTTGGTCCTCTTCATTATTTTTTGGGCATTCAAGTGGCAACTGTATCTGGTGGCCTAATTCTTCATCAAACCAAATATGCAATAGACGTACTGGAACGTGATGCAATGCATGAATCAAAACCGATTCATACCACTATGTGTCAAAAAAATAAGCCCGAGTTGAATTCACCACTCTACAAAGATCCCAAACGTTATCGATCTTTGGTTGGGGCTCTTCAGTATCTCACCTTGACACGTCCAGATTTATCTTTTTCTGTTAACCAAGTCTCTCAGTACATGCAGGCTCCAACAGATGCTCACTTTACCATGGTTCGACGTATTTTACGGTACGTCAAGGGGACAATACATCTCGGTCTTTACATGCAAAATTCGAGTTCTTTAGATTTATATGCCTTTTCAGACGCTGACTGGGCTGGCTGCCCTCTTACTCGACGCTCAACGACGGGGTACTGCACCTTTCTAGGGAGCAATATTATCTCATGGAGTGCTAAGAAGCAGCCCACTGTCTCTCGGTCCAGCTCAGAGGCCGAATACCGTGCTATGGTACAAACTACAGCAGAATTGACCTGGTTAACATTTATTCTACGTGATTTGCATGTTCCCTTGTCTTCTGCGCCGACTTTATTATGTGATAATATGAGTTCTCTTTTCATGACGGTAAATCCGGTATTCCATGCTCGCAGCAAACACATCGAGTTAGATTACCATTACGTTCGTGAAAGAGTAGCTCTTGGCTTGCTGGTTACACGCCATGTCTCTACCCGTTGCCAAATTGCTGATATTTTTACAAAAGCTCAGACTCATGACGCTTTGGAATCTTTGCGTCACAAACTGTGCCTGGTCACCACGCCCAGTTTGACGGGGGATGTTAGCGAATTACTTCCAGATCACAAGAATCATGGGACAATTCAAAATTCAAAAGAAAGCTCCAGCTATAAGGATCCCACGATTCTCTCAACTACAAAACAGGACAATATCACTTAATTCTATTCTTGTTACTCTGTTTCCTTTTTTTCTTTTTTCTTTCATTGTGCAGCTGTACTGCCCGTTACATGTAAATGTGCTTTCTATAAATATTAAATCCACCAAGAACAATCGGTGTGGTGAGATTTCTACCAACCATCGTATCTTCAATTTCTTCTCTTCTCCCTCTGGAGGTTAAAGAGAAAAGCCAAATTGCTAGGTTATATAGGTAACAAAATATCTCTAGTACTCGTGCTGATCTTTTTCCTTGGAGTCTTGCTCAGATTCAAAGGAGTGGTTAAGAATTCAGATGTATTACGCGAATGCATCCAAAGTGCTAATTGACACGAAAGATTGGTTGATTTGCTGCAATTGGATATATATGGAGCAAATCAAGCAGAGACTAGTCGACGTACTGATTATCCGGGACGCGAATACATCCAAAGTGCTTGACAGCAACACGATTGCCTTTATTTATATGTGGCGCTAATCAAGCAAAGAATAGTCGAATAATTTTCAGGTGCGGTTTTTCAAAAGAGGCGGCTCAGGTAGATAAAGATTACAATGATTTTTATTTGCGTGGACAACCGCATGAAAATCCTACTCTGATGCCACTTCTTTTTTGTTTTGATAGGCTCAAGTTTGTTTTAGCGTAACGTACTGTTTTTGTTTTTCTTAAACTAGTTTCAAATTAATCATGTTCAGTAAGGTATTCTAATTTCTTATATTTGGTTGTTGCATCAAATATATTTTCAGAAAATATTTTTCAAAGTTTGATGCATGTTGTATTTTCGTTAATCTTATATAATTAATAAAATTAATTCTTAACATCATTTTGAAATAAAATGAAATAAAGTTATCGAGAGAGTAAAAAAGGGGATCAACTGTGACAGAAGATGCGAGAATTGAGAGCCTTCATAAGAGTGAGGTAGAGAGGGGGCAGTTGAGTGTCAAGTGAGAGATTGAATAGGGTTGTTTAAATCGGGTTTTGAATTTCCACCACCACAACCCTGAACCCGATCACAAAGTTTACACCCCGACCCCGAAAAAGATAAAACCATCGGGATTAGGTTCCTCCCAATGCTTTGGTTTTAGTTCGAGTTATAATATAAAACACTGGACAGTCAGTAAAACTGTGCTGGGGCATATGGGAAAAAAAAAAAAAGATTAAAAAAATCATGCTAGAAAACCCAGCGAGAACCTATTTTTTCCTCTGGTTTATGTTTCAAAATTGACCCTAACCTTGATGTAACTCCACGCGTTCGAGTTGAGTCAGGTCAATTTCTGGTTAGGTCGGTTTGCTTTTGACCACCCCTAAGGCTGAGAGAGGCAGGTCAGGAAAGAAAATTAACAAGTTTTATAAAATAAGCCGCTTTCAGGAAAGTAGAGTTCTGTTATAACCATTGACCAAATTAAGTTTCAATTGACTGTATTTTTCGAAGCTCTCTAAAAAGTCGAAAGTATGGAAAATACTTTATAAAAAGTAAATACTACAAAACAAACGGAGCCTAAAGTAAATAGAAATAAAATCAAGAAAGAAACACAGAACTGAAAATTAATTTCTCATCCAGACAATTTTTTTATTAAAATTATTTTCGATCTTGAATAAATTTTCTAATTAATCATTAATTTAATTTACTTTGATAAAAATACACAAAAGAAAGTATGAACAAAACTAACCACAAAAACTTTCCTTCCAAATATATTCTCATTACCATTCCAATTACATACTCTCGTCACATTCACATTCTCTAACACAATATCTTAATTAATCGGAGATCTATGACATGATGCCGCACTAGAAGAATATATGTATATAATTTTTACATTCTCCATGAGAATATATCACAGTACAATATATCTTCCGCATCAAATGTTATTGTGTTCGATATGACAAATATCCAACACACACACACACACACATATATATATATATATATACTGGCGGAAGGAGAGGGTAGCGAATCAGGGCGGTCGCTACCCATTCCCCGCCCAAAATTTTCTTTTTGCATATAATATATATATATATATATATATATATATATTTTTTTTTTTTTCATTGCTTGGCTTGGGCCTCGATACCCATTGGGCCCAGGCCTAGTAGAGTTTATGTTGGGGCTTGGGCCCCGATACCCATTAGGCCTGGGCCCCCAGCCCGTTTTTTTTTTTTTTTTTTAAAGCAAAGGGTGAAACGACCCCGTTGCATTAAAAAAAATGAAAACAAGGGTGAAACGGTGCGTTTCACCCCTGCTTTGAAAATTCTCTTCCCCTCTTTCGCGATCTCCCTCCCCCTCTCTCACAATTTCTAATCTCTCTGGTCTTTGCCCTACCGTTGCCCAGGCCCCAGCCGATTGCCGTCCGACTACGGCCACCTGCCACCGCCGCACCGTTGCACGACTCGCACCACCCACTGCCAGCTACAGCCTACAGGTATAAGTTATACCGTATAACCATTAACCTCCCTCTCTCCCTCTCTCTCTCTCTCTCTCTCTCTCTCTCTCTCTCTCTTTGTGCGTCTCTGGCTGGCTGCTGCAGTGCTGCTGCTCTCTTCGATTTCTTTTCTAATTTTCCAATTTGATTTGCAGTCGAAGATAGTCTCTCAATCTCGGATTGGATCATTGCCTCATTGGTGAGTTTTCGTTCCTTTTTTTTCGGTTATTTTGTTTTAGTAGTTTAGGATTTTAGGCAATGAATGAATGAGGTAAATTTTTTTATTTGAGCTTTATGTGAAATAGATTTTCAGTAATTTTTATTGGGTTATTGGTTAGATTATTGGTTAGATTATTGGTTGATGGTTGGATTATTGGTTGATGGATTATTAATTAATTTTTATTTTTGTTTTGTTTAGATAATGGATAAGTTTGTGATAAGAAAGTCACGTAGCGTGGAGTCATCTAATACTCCTAACGTGACTATTAATTCTAAAGTGGAAAGTAGTTCAAAAAAACCTCGCATTATATTTAGTCTGGATGATATCGTTGCTGACCCAGGGTTACGTAAACCCATTGAAGAATATGATCTTGGGATTAGGGATCAAGTTCGTAGGGAGTACTTAATAAAAGGTCATTTTCAACCGCATGGCCACAATTTTCCCAAGAAGGAATACGGGCAAGAAATGAAGGGTTTTAGGGGGACATAGTTTAAAGATTTTAATTGGTTGGAATATAGTGTATCAAAGGATGAGGCGTATTGCTCGTGGTGTTATCTGTTTAGGCGAGCTAGAGGAGGGAAGTCTAAGGGAGATAAATTTACATCTACGGGCTTTAGCCACTGGAAAAAGGCAGTGGGGGATTTTTGTTGAACATGTTGGTGCACATGATAGTGCTCACAATGAAGCTAGAAGACTATGTGAAGCACTTGAAAATCAGTGACAAAGTGTGTCTCACATGTTATCCGCACACGGGCATGATCAAGAGAATGCTTATCGCATTAGTTTAACAACGGTTTTAGATGCTATTCGTTATCTTTTGGGCAAGGATTAGCTTTTCGTGGTCATGATGAGTCCGAGAGTTTAATAAGGAAGGGCAATTTTCTAGAGCTTTTGAATGTGTTTTGCCAACGTGATGAAAAGGTTGCTAAGACACTTAACACTAATGCTCTTGTAAACAACCAAATGACTTCTGCAAAAGTGCAGAAGGAAATGATGAGTGCTTGTGCAGCTAAAACCACACTTGCCATTATTAAAGAAATTGGGGATGAATTTTATTCTCTTATGGTTGATGAGTCTCGAGATAATTCAGTGAAAGAGCAAATGGCAGTGGTTTTGAGATATGTAAACATACGTGGACATGTGATTGAAAGGTTTCTTGGTGTGGAACATGTTCCTGATACTTGCTCTGAATCTTTGAAAAAAACTATAGATAATTTGTTTGCAAGGCATGGATTGTCAATATCCAGATTGAGAGGTCAAGGGTATGATGGGGCATCAAACATGCGAGGCGAGTTCAATGGGTTGAAGTCGCTTATTTTGAGGGACAATCCTTCTGCTATGTATATCCATTGTTTTGCTCACCAACTTCAATTGGTTATTGTGGGTATTGCAAAGAATAACTTGCAAGTTGGTGATTTTTTTAATTATACTTCAAAAATTGCGAATATGGTCGGAGCTTCATGTAAAAGGAAAGATGCTCTTCAGCAAAGTTATCATAAAAAGATAGTGGAACGGTTGGACAAGGGAGAGATTTCTAGTGGAAGGGGCAAAAATCAAGAAACTAGTCTCACACGACCAGGTTATTATTATATTTCATTACAATACTAATAGACCATTTAGTTTTTTTTTTTAATTTGTTTATAGTTTTATAATTCCTATAATATTGTAGGTGACACTCGTTGGGGTTCATACCACCTTACAATAATCCGTCTCTTTACTATGTGGTCATCAGTATTGGAAGTGCTTGAACACATAAAAGATGATGGTATTCTATCAGAACAAAGATCTCTGGCTATGGGTTTGATGGATAAGATGGAAAGTTTTGAGTTTGTATTCACTATGCATTTGTTGAGGAATATAATGGGAATTACAAACAAATTGTCACAAGCCTTACAACGAAAAGATCAAGACATTGTTAATGCTATGGGTTTGGTTGGAGTTGTGAAGGAACAGTTGCAAGATTGAGAGAAATAGAATGGGATGAATTTTTGGAAGAAGTTAAAACTTTTTGTGTTGATAACTCTATTAGTGTGCCGAATATGGAAGACATTATACTAATTTGTAGTCGTTCAAGGCGTGGAGGGCAATTTATTACTTATTTCCATCATTTTCGTGTGGAAGTGTTTTGCCAAGTTATTGATTTGATCACTCAGGAGATAATAATCGGTTCACAGAAGCAAGTATGGAATTACTTCTTTGCATAGCATGTCTTGATCTAAAAAAACTCATTCTTAGCGTTTGATCATGTTAAGTTACGTCATCTTGCCGAGCTTTATCCAGAAGATTTTACAGCAGATGATAATTTGATACTTAAAAATCAGCTTAATACCTATATTAGAGATGTTAGAAGAAATGATGCCTTTTCTAGACTTCAAGATATTGGAGATCTTGCTGTGAAGATGGTTGAGACAAAAAAGAATACTCTGTTTCCATTAGTTTATCGACTTATTGAGTTGGCATTGGTCTTACCAGTTGCGACTGCAACCGTTGAAAGAGTGTTTTCTGCAATGAAGATCATCAAAAGTGATTTGCGTAATAGGATGGGGGATGATTTGAATGATTGCATGATAGTGTACATCAAGCAAGAAGTTTTTAAAACTATTAAGAACGAAGACATTTTGCAACATTTTCAGAAGATGCAAAATCGTAGGATACAATTGTCACCTTTTAGTTGCAGTATATAGTACGGTCCGTGTATTCTAATATTTTTAATGCTTTTAGTCCTTAATTTTCGACATTGTAACTTTAAGACAATTTTTTGTATTACGAAAGAAATTTTTTTTCTTATCATTTCGCTTTTAAAGTTCGACATTCATAGATTTCAATCCTGGTTCCGCTACTGTATATATATATATATAGGTTTCTAGCCATTGTGGGAGAGCCACTTGGTTTATATTTACGAAACAGTACTACTCTTTATATCAACTATTGTTTTTAAATTAAATTATTGAAAATTTTGCCAGAGCATTTATCACCTTTCAAAAAATAATAACTTAATAGATATTTCATGATGCCCTAATGGGCAGATCTTAATTCAGAAACTTATGTACATATAGACGATCGACAAAGATGGATCCAATGCCCTAATGAATCATCCAACTTTTTTTTTCTACAATTACCACATCGTCATTGGTCACGTAACAAATTAAATGAGTTTAAAAAATACTCAGATAAATTAATATATGTTTTCATTAGAGGAAGGAATCTGCATCGAATTAACCAAAATTATTTAACGGATTTAGAATAAAAAAATTAATTAATTATACGGGGCAACATTTTCTTGAATTTACCTTCGTAATATTGGAACAAATAAAAGCAATGGTCCAAAAAAAAAAAAAGTCTTTCCCTCAAGTTTTCATCTGAAAATGCTGATTTGCAATACATATAGATAATTAGTGACACGATATCCTATGGTTGTTGCAGTTATTACACAACGCGCGTAAACATACATTAACAAGTGAAACATCAAGTGAAACTATGCGCGCGATTATTACACAATGAAGACACACACACTGACTCAAGTTTTACTAGGTGGTTTTCGATCCATACGGTGTGAAAGGTAGTCGCGGCCTGAGAAGAACTTCGAGTGGAGTGGCTTTCACGTTTGTCAATCCAAAGCTTTCAGTCATATCAACTTGGGCCTTTGAGGGAGTTGAGATCTCAAACATTTGTAAAAAACTAGCAAGTACCAAATGTAACATCCGAAGGGCAAAAAGTGCTCCGGGGCATGCCCTTCTACCACTCCCAAATGGGATCAATTCATAATGTTTATCCAAAACATCCATATGCTTGTGGGTGGTGAGAAATCTTTCCGGCTTGAATTCCAATGGATCTGACCATATGCGTGGATCCGTTTGGATTTTCCAAATGTTTGTAATCAGCCGGGTGCCTCTTGGGACACGGTAGCCGCCAACGATGCAGTCCTCGGTGAATTCACGTGGAGCTGATAATGGTGCTGGTGGATACAAGCGTAATATCTCTTTCACTATGGCTTGGAGATAGACTAGACTACTTATATCAGACTCCTTAACAATTCTTTCCTTTCCCACTTGGGCGTCGAGCTCATCTTGTGCCTTCTTCAACACATGTTGGTTGTTCAACAGTAGTGATACTGCCCAAGTTAGAGTAACAGTGCCGGTGTCAGTTCCTGCCGCAATCATACCCTGCAATCCAATTCTTTTAGACGATCGTATCCATACTCTGAACAAATCATGGATCCTTCTAGTTATAGAGCTAAACTCATGAAATTACAAAACATAGCATCATGTAACGTAAGAACTTATTCTTGAACCTTGTGTAGGAAAAAACAACGGAAGAAGAAAATAGAGATATTAATAAATCCTATGCAAACGAAAGAGACATAATTTTAAGTCGAAGTCCAGGACAAGTCCTTCGTAATTTATATGTGGTGGGCAAGAACAGGCTTAGAAAGAACAAAACCAATAGGCCAGAACAAGATTAGTTTCGGCTTTTCTGAGAACGGCCTTAAACTAATCTTCAAAGTTCAAATAGTCGATTCAACAAAAGCCTTAACTGTACAGTGAAACGGATAAAGTGAAAAAAGGAAGCATACCAAAGATGTGGCTTTGTTGATTGTATCCGCATCATAGCCGGCAAGCTCTGCGCCATCAAGGACGGATAGCATTACGTCCATGAAATCTTGCTCCCCTTTGACCTTACATGAAGCTCCCTTACGCTTATGCTCTTCCAACCATTTCCCAAGTAAACTATCCAAAACTTTTGCAGTTTTCTTCATAGCCCGCTCATGTCCTCCCAAATCCAAGAACCCAAGGTAAGGAATGACATCCGACAACACAAACAGCCCAAGGAAATCAAAGAATTCCCTCACAGCCTTTTGGCAACGGCGTGCCTCTTTCTCCTCAACCTCTGTAAGATTTGAAAGCCGGTAGCGCTTCCCAGCAACAATTTTTGTGATCACGTTGAGACTCATGTCTCCAAAACATTGCTTCAGCTCCACCAAAATCTGGTCTGACTCCTTCTTTGTCCAAAGTTCGTATAGATCTTCTACAAATGTGGCAACTTCAGTGACTCGAATAGAGGAAAGTAGCTCAACCCGAGCGTTAGAGAGTAGCTCTATTGTGGTAATTTTGCGTAGTTCACGCCAATAGGGACCATAGGGTGCGAATCCAAAAATGGCATCATTATAGCCTATGTGCTTTGATGCTGCAAGTTTGGGCCGCGAGGATACTGCCACGTCGTTGGTGGTGAAACACTCCTTAGCCATCTCCCAACTGTTCAACACCAAAGCTTGCTGCAACCCAAGTTGGAGGGTAAAAAGGGGGCCGTACTTGTCTGCCATGGCCCCCAAAGTCTAGTGCGGGAGGTCAGTTCCTCCCAGCAGAGGAAGGTGACCAATTAGTGGCCATGCACCTGCCGGAGTTGGTATTGTTTTGGCCAATCCAGCTCTGGACCTCCGCAAACGATAATACAGTACAAGAATTAGGGATACGCTTCCAACTATGACAACATTTAGGTAGGGTGGAAGGATATCCATTCTAGCTAAGCTAGGAGGCTGTGGCCTGTGCGTGGTAGATATCTTAAGTTGAACTTTGCATCGATCGGTAGCTTTTATAAGGAATTCGTCTACTTTCTTAACAGAAAGGTCACATCAGCTGACAACTCAGCAGCTGATGTGGTTGGAATGATGCGCACTGTTTTGAAAAATGACACAGTTGATCCCTCAACGGATAAATGCCTCTTAGTCGCCATAGCAGGGGCAACTCCATCCGTTGGTCCTGCTGACCTTGGCTAGCTGCAAATCAGGTAGCCGGAGATCGTCGCCTGCATTGCTTCACAGAGGAGTTAAAGATGGGACATCTGGTGGTACTGCTCCTAGTTCTGAAAGGAAAAGACAAGGCCATCACTTTCTGATCCTCATGGGACTGAAGCATTACTCACCAGTAATTTGTAGTCTCACTTTTCTGTCATCAACAGCTCAGATTTCCTACTTTTGGATTTGTGATTCTCTCATCATCAAAGTTGTGATTCTTTTTCAGTTGATTTTCTCTTCTTGGATTCTAATGGCAGGTGCCGGAACGTAGTAAGCTGACATGTGAACTCATTTTAAGGGGCTTGGAAAAACCTGTTTCCATTCTGTCTTGGAGCCCAAGTGAACAACAGCTACTTTTTTTTCTTCCCCCATCCAAAAACTCAGTATATTAACTAAACCAGAGCAATTTTCGAGTCACAAAGAGAGATATGAAGCGGAATACAAAGCAATTTTTCTTTCTCTTTAGTTGCACTGGTCAGCTCACTAAACAAGTTGTGCGACCAATATAATTGGAACACGTGTTTTTGTTTTTGTTTTTTTCCCCAAATCCTCCATTTCAAACATCGGCTACTAAATCCTAGCTTCTAAATCCCCAAAATCCCACTACTCTCCTCCCCCCACTTTCTTGTTGCCGAGCTGCTTTTTTTTTTTTTTTTTTTTTTTTTTTTAACTGAGAGACCTTAGGAAAATAAGAAATCGCACGCAGGTCATGCCCCAAACGCATACTTATTATATGTTGTGATTTCTTTAATGTACATGTAATCCATATAAAAAAAAAATGTTAGAGGTTTGGAAAGTCGATGTTTTGATGTACTACATAGCCCAAATGTGTACTCGTGTATGTGATGCTATTGGTTGAAATTTGGGCAATCTATATGTTAAAGACATGCTTTAAGCATTGATGTTTTAAAGAAATTTGGGAAACTGATGTTCTAAAGTTGTTTCGTCATTCCACTTAGAATAACTTTGTAAAATAGTCAAAGTGCAAAAGTGCACTTTGAAGATGTATTGAAATGGTATTAAAATTGGACTTTTACTATCTGAAGAAGATGTTATAAAGGAAGGGAATATGACAATGATGAACATTGTAAAGGCATACTTTTTGGTGAATCCAGATGTTATTCATATCTAATAAC
Organism: Morella rubra; assembly: GCA_003952965.2. NCBI lineage: Eukaryota > Viridiplantae > Streptophyta > Magnoliopsida > Fagales > Myricaceae > Morella > Morella rubra. Next base: position 29,209,378 of record CM025851.1, read on the forward strand.
ACAATATAAGCATATTGATGTCATAAATAGGTTTCCTTGAAGAGTGATGCAATCTTTTTATCGTTAGTGAGATAAAATTTTGCTTGTTTTTAAGCTCTCCCTCAACAAAAATAGATGAACTTTATTTTTTTTCCTTCTTTTTTTTGTTTAAATAGAAAAAATTTCTCTCTTGACTAATGATGCGGTCAGACCACTAGTTTTGTGGCCATTATTTTTTTTACATCAATGATGCAGTCCGACCACTAATTTTTGGTGAACTGATTTTTTCTCTAATGATGTGATCAGACCATTATTGTTACCTCAACAATGAGGTCAGACACGTGTTCCACTTGTACTGGTCGAAGAACTGGTCGCACAACATGTTTATTGGTTCAACCAGTGTGGCTAAAGAGAGAGAAAAAGATTACTGATGCACCCCTGGTCGGCTCCACAAGGAGCCCAGCAGAGCCAATGTCTCACAGGCCTCATTAAATGAGGTGGAGACCTGTGAGGTGTTAGATGGGTTTGGATTCAATCCAAACTGTGGGTCTGGATGTGTCTGGACTCGTACGTTTTGGACTGAATCCAAACCCCTTCGATAATTCCTCAGTAAGTGGATTAATGCCAGTAGAAAACAAAAGGCCCAGATATAAGGTAGAGACCCCATAATCTTTGGAGGCTCAAACTTTGGGCATTACTAGATGTTGCATCTGTGCACTCATTTGAGGGAGTCAACCATTGATCTTTAAGTCGTTTCATCTCGTCGTCTTCTAATAGCCTTAGAAATGCATTCGAGAAGTCCCTAGCTATTAGAAAGCCTTTCTGGAATACCTGTTAGAAAAAAAGAAAATATATTTTTATTTCCTTGTGAGATTCTGAGATGGTTGATATATATAGAATGGAAATTAAAAGGTCAACAATCACTTATTTGCAGAGACCATTCTCTAAAAATAAGCAAATACTTTATTGATGAATGAACGTCTAGAAAACATGAACTAGCTAGCTTCAAGCCCCTTGCATGGAAAGCTATGTATTTACATTTCGAAATTTTCTCTTATTCTATTTCTTCCTTGCCTACATTTGATTTTATCCTCTTAATTTTCACCTCTTTATAATTGTTCTTGATTTTATTATCATTCCATTTCCTCAATTAATTCATTTTATTTTTTTCTTATTCACTTCAAAACTTTTAACTTCTAGAATTATTTGAATGTTGCATTTTTCGTTAAATTCCTGAAAAAAATTACTTTTCCTTCCTTTGTGTATTCTGAATTTCAAAATGAATTGTAATAAAAAATTTCCGCTAAGCCTTTTCAAGATGTAATATCCGTTTGTGTGCATACTATCACTATAGGTGAGCCTAGGGGGTAAGTACGGGCACGAGGCATGATAGTTGGTATCAAAGCATGGTTTAAAGGTTTGGTATGGCTTAGGCTTCAATAATTTGTCATAGTTTTCACAGTAATGTTGGTGTTGGTTCTCAGGGAAGTCATGTCTGAGAATGTGGGAGACGGGAGCTTGGATCGTGATCAAGGACAGTTGAACCTCGAGTTCAATGCGGAGGAGATTCTTCGGAATTTTGCGGGTTTCATGGCTCAGCAGATGAGCCAAAACCCCAATCGCAACGAGGAACGTACCAAAGGGTGTTCCTTCGATCAGTTTAATCATCAGCACCCAGTTGTTTTTAACGGCAAGACTGACCCGATATTCGCTGAGAATTAGATTTTGGATATCGGGGAGTTTTTTAGAGTGTTGGGTTGCACTGATGAGCAGAAGGTGATGTATCCTGCTTATAAGCTGTCTAGGGAGGCAAAGAGATGGTGGCTATCCATGAGTGTGTTACTAGAACAAGAGCTTCAGGGATCATCGATTACTTGGGAGAGGTTCAAGAGGGAATTTTTGAATCGGTATTTCCCTAGATCAGCTCGGAACACTAAGGCGAGGGAATTTGCTAATCTGGTGCAAGGTCGGTGCCCGTAGAGGAGTACGCGGCCCTATCATGGAGTTATCGCATTTCGCCCATCACCTAATTCCCAACGAGGAAAAGAAGGCATGAAGGTTCAAGGAAAGGCTACATCCGAGAATCTTTGATTGAGTTTGTAGTCATAATTTTGATAATTGGGCTGCATTGGTGGAGCAAGTTGCTATAGTAGAGCGTAGTATCTAGAGGAACGCAGCATTTTATGAACGACAGAAGAAGCATCCCCCTCAGCAAGGAAGTTGTTCTCGGGATCAGCCCCAGGCAAAGAGGTTTGTTAATAGTGGTGGTCAATGGAAGGACCTAGGGGGTAGTGTTCCATTTAGGGGTAATCAAGGAGCGACTTGCCCCCAGGGTAAGAGGTTCCACCCCAGGCAAGAATGTCGTGTGGTAAACGAGACTTGCTACCTATGTGGTCGTCCGGGACATTACGCTTGGGACTACCCTACCAGGCAGAATGGACCCCCTCTAGTGCAGCCTCCAACACTAGCAAGGAATGACAAGGGAGCCACCAATCAAGGGAAGCAGCAACGGAATACTGTTCCGGCCCGAGTCTTTGCTTTGACTGCAGATGAAGCAGAAGCAACTGGTGTTGTGGTGTCAAGTACCTTTCTCCTGCCCAATGGATCTATAACTGTTTTGTGTGATTCGGATGCCACACATTCCTTGTTTCTTATTATTGTGGCCTGTTAAGTGGGGCGAAGTTGGAACCCTTAGAACCGGTATGGTGTAGCAGTGAAGGTGGAGTGGGGCTGACGTTTCACTTTTGGAGTTTGCATGTGAGGATCCTAGTGTTTGATGATAAAAATATTTGAGTGTTGTGTTTAAATGATGATGTAGGCTTGAGGGAGTCACGGTCAGTGACTAATGAGGAGCAAAAAGAAAAAAAAATTGATTGAGAGAGGCACGGATGAGTAAAGAGGCTTGCATGGGCGACTTCTTTTATAGGTGTGAAAACAAAATTTAGTTTTTGGAGGTTTTTAACTCCTTATTTTTTATTTGAGGTGACTTGATATGTGCTACACCTTTTCACACGGTTTTAAGGACCAAAAGTAGGGAATAGTTAACGTGTATGCATGGAGAATAGGAGAAAATGGCTTGCAAGGTCACTTTTTGCTCTTTTTTTTTTTTTTTTTTTTTTTATGTCTGTGCACTAAAGTCACTATTGCATAGGGAAGATCACATTGTATGGCCACAAAATTTGGAGCGTACGCTTAGGGAAGAGCCCTGGGATTATGGTGAAAATTTCAAGTGAAAAGGATGTAAAATGAGTGAGAAAATGACATTTAACCGTGAGAAGCAAATGGGAAAAGTACCGAGAAATAGGCTTGAAAGTCCCAAAAATTTGACCCGAAGCCTTAGGGACCGAACTAGACCTACCCATAGGTGACTTTGAAAGACTTTTAAAACTCAATAATGAACCCAAAACATGGCTATGATTTGAGGCCTTATTAGTGTAAAAGTTGTTAAAAAAAAAATGTGGAGGAGAGGAAAGAAGGGCACCACAATGTCTATGTACAGCTTCTTCTTGTTTTTGGGTGGCCTAAATTGTAAAATTCTTATGCCACACATTAAAAGTATAGTGGTTAGAACTTATGTCTAAGATAAGGAAGGAATTTGCATGCAAAGTAAACCTAATTCAAGATAGATTAGTAATATGAAAATCTGTAATTTGTCATTTTACTATATGCTTAGTAACAAGTGACAAAAAAATAGATTAATAATATAAAGGTAGTTAACTTAAAACATACAAGTTCAAGTCCTTAGATTAATGAGTTTAGAACTTAAATTATAGAATTGCTAATATTTCTCTTTAAAGTGTTCAAATGTCATTTACGATGTTATTTTGCTATCTGCATTTCCATTGATCGACTGTGGTAAGTTAATTATCGATGATGCATATGATACGTGTCACATCAACATCTCATGCATATGGGAATTTTGTTGACAGAAATGAAACTCATACCCAGAGGTGGTCCTAAGATCGGGTGACAGTACCGCTCACAGTGGGATAGTGCAAGCCACCACTGAGAGGAATAGTGGTCGGTATCCCTTGGCGATGGATCAATGTCCGCCTGACCGGATCCTGGTGCTAGGACACGGGACAGTCCCAGAGGAGAGGAGGACACACAACCCGGACTCTGGAGGTTAAACAAAGTAAAGAAAGGACACCTCTACCGACCAAAAATGAAAGAAAGAAAAAAAGCGAAATGACCGGGAAACAGATACATTTATTCTACACTACATCGCTCAGACTACATTGATTGGTTATTTATGGATGTTGCTCTTTCTCTATGTAAATTACTTCTATTTATATCGTTGTGTGCCATGTTCCCCACTCCCCCCTTACTAAGTCAATAAGATTCGCTTTTTTTCCTTGTTTATTATTTTGTATGTTCGGCTGCGATCATTGGACTTGGCAGATGATGATATTCATGAGCGAGCAGACCTTGGATTTTGACACTCATATATTAGTTGTCAAGATTTGGACATATGTTAGGGATACCTTCGAGGTATACCTAGGGTACGAACCCCAATGGTTCCTCAAAGGGCCACCCCTGCCCCCTCTTCCCCGCGTGTTAAGACTTCAAGCTAGTAGATGTAGATCCAGCCCTCCTGCACATCATCCCTCCCCTACCGGCCCTACTGGCGGAAGGTTCAAGAAAGATGGTGTTTATAGACCTGACCTCTAACACCGAGCCAGAGGATTAGTTGATTTTAGCAGTTGTCACTCTTTTGTTAGTTTGGGTTCAATTTAGCTGTTTCACAGACATTGTAGTACGAAAAGCTTTAGATAGCTTCCGCTTTTGTATTTCTCTTCTCTTTACTTTTGTATTCCTCCCAAAGCAGTTTTCTTATTTGTAAAAGAGAGACTGTGTTATTAGTAAAAAAAAAAAAATTATGTATTTGCATTTCGAAATTTTCTCTTATTCTATTTCGTCCTTACCTACATTTGATTTTATGCTCTTAATTTTCACCTCTTTATAATTGTTCTTGATTTTATTATCATTCCATTTCCTCAATTACTTCATTTTATTTTTTTCTTATTCACTTCAGAACTTTTAACTTATAGAATTATTTGAATGTCGCATTTTTGTTAAATTCCCGAAAAAAATTACATTTCCTTCCTTGATGTATTCTGAAATTCAAAATGAATTGCTCAAACTTTACGGCATTGTTTCCAGAGAAACTTCCATTTTCAACTTCCTCAAAATGACACCTATTTACAATGTTCTCACAAATTACTAATTTTATATATACATTAGCACCCTAACCCTATTATTTCTTTTATATAAATTATACTGTCCATAAATATCCGACCATTAAGATAGCTGATAGGTGACAATAACCACATGCATGCATCCACAATCTGATCAATAAATAGGCATGTTGTAAAAGACCTAGTACATTAATGTTTAAGATTCTAATAATTACGGTACCTTACAAATGAGGAGTCAACATGGAGTTAATTAAGTATCTTGTTTCGTTTCATTCTGAACTGTCACAAAGCCTTTTTTTCTGCGAAGAATTTTTTAAAGAGACATGACATAAGTATCGTTTTGGAAAAGTCCAATTCAAGCAAATTAGGCGCCTAAAAAGAGAGCCCTTTCTGATAGTGATTTCAGGTACTTCTAAAGAAAGCATGAAAGTTTAAAAGAATTCATTGATAGCCAACGCTAATCTGTAGTAGTATTGACAAGTAGTACTTGTGTAGAAACTGAAAGTGCAGAAGTTGTAATTCGAACTCACAAAGCCAAATCCTCCAAATCTGTAAGGTGGTGCGGAGGCAGTAAATCCCTTGCAATATTTGTTGATGAAAACTTTCTGGTATGGAAGTTCAAGAAAGGCAGCAACTATCTTCTTCCTTTTGAATTCCGCTTTATAATGAGATTCGTTCGTAAGTATAACGATGTTCTTCGAATCAAATCCGAGCACATTCTCAAGGTAATTCCTTACAAATGAATTACCATCGCAACCAACTGGTGAGTTGCTGCTCTTTAGCGACTCGATATCTATGCCTGGCTCTAATCTTTGCAATGTGAGCATTGAAGACAGACTAGCAGTGTAGCTTGAGCTTAAAATCAACACAACAAAGAGCCACACGATCACCACCACCCGAGTAAAGTTGCTATAAACTTTCTCCCCTGCAAAAAGATCATAAACCATGGGGTGACTCAAGGCTGGCTGGTTCTGGGTCATCCAAAAAAGGGCAACCATCCCGTTCACGAGCATTCATGTTGGTTTGCTGTTAATTAGGTGCATGGTTTTCTTATAAAATCCATCTGTGTAGCTTCTGCATAATTAACACCATACAATACTTATCATAATGTTGGACATATGCTACTTACTGTGAGCGAAGAAGAGGGTGGAAAATGTGAACCAAAGCGTGGTGCCAATTTGTTTCTTCCATGGGCCACTGAACTCAGGATTGAATCGATGCTCGAAGAACCAAACTATAAGCATTGTAATGTAAATTATCATGGCACCGGTTATCAACCATGTTTTCCAGGTGAAAGGCTTCAAAAACATCCACGCGGACTCCTCAGTTGAGGGAACGATCATGGACAACCCCGACTCGGCATACGGCTGAGAAAATTCCACGTATTCCAATCTCTCGGCTAATATGGTTAGGTCCCCTACGACAGCATCAAACATCTGTTTTGATCCACATGAAAAGCGTGGTCTTTATCAGGAACAAGAGGTTTTAATTGGAAATTGAAGAAAATAATAATCAAATGAGAAATTTGTTGCGGCTTTATGTACAGCTAACTTTAGTTTACTCAAAGATTCACTGTTCCAAGCGGCCTCTCGTCTCTTTGAAGAGAATCCATTCACACCCACACAAATCATTGGAAAAGTCTTGCAGGATTTTCTTGAAGGGCAAGTCAGAAATCACTTCCTCTTGAAAGCAACAAGACATCTTTGGATATAAGTGAAACACCCAGTCAATGGTCTTACTTCAATAGCCTTGGGGAATTTGACCCGTAGGAAACTTGACTAGTAGGCCCGCTCTCTTCTATGAAAGATGTGTTGGCGTCAGCTGTATAATTTGGAGGTCTTCTATGATTCTAGCTTAAAGATCTGATTTCAGAAGATCATGAAAATCAAGATGATTGAGATTTGTGTAATTAGCTTTAATTAGTTGATTCTGTATCAATTGGTTACCATGTATAGTTGCCTCCTCTTTCTATAAAAAGATGACTCTTTGTACAGTTTAGACACACTTCTAAATATACAAAGTATTATTCTCTTTCTCTATCTTGTTTATTATTTCAACAAGATGGAGAGCAAATTACATTTAATGCTTAATTAACTTCCTCTTGACAGCAATTAAATGTTGGTATTCTATCAAATTGGATATCATATATTCCAAATACCACGCCCAAAGTTCATTTTGTTTGTTGTAAATAATGGCACAACATTTCGATAATTAAGCTCACGCATATATGTGAACACTTAAAAAAGAACTAAGAAATTGGACAGAAAAATAGAAAAGGGGAAAGCTTATTTGTTTAGTGTCATTCACGACACAATATCAACAAGGAGATTTAAGAAACTAAATGATTGGTATATGAAGCTGAAGTTGTTACCTTGTCGGTGACACAGCGAACCAATGACTCATAGGAACCATGGTAGGGCCTAAATTCATATGGCAGAGTATAACTCAGATTAGCTAGCACCGTCTTGAAAACTTGAATGCACCAACCATCATAAGCTTCTGGGTCCACTACTAGAAAATTACTTTTAGTGACGAAATTTTCGGTGACGAATTGAATTTCGTCACTAAAAGTCAATTTTTAGTGACAAAATGCTATTTTCGTCACAAAAAAGATTTTTTCGTGACGAAATTACTTTTCCTCACCAATTTCGTCACTAAAGGTTTTATTTGTGACGAAATAAAATTGTTGTCACTAAAAGTTAATCTTTTGGTGACGGAAAGTTTCGTCACCCACCGATCGATCGTATCGTAACCGTCTGCAAATACAAAAGGACGATCGATTGTCAATATATGACGATTGATCGGTAAGCGTAACCGTCACTTTTTTTGAATCGCCATTCAACGAATGGGAAGATGCCACGTGTTAGAACATAGCGATCGATCGGTTAGTAACTACCGATCGATCGTCACAAACGATTATATGAAACCGCTGAAGTCATTTTTACCGGTTATCTCTCCACGAAATCTCTCGAATCCTCTCAAAGTGCAAAGAGCCATTTCGTGCTGCATTGTCTTTCAAAGGCGTGGAATCATCCTTCATTGTCTTCTACGTCAAAGGTACGTACTTATATTTTTTTTAAGCAATATTAAGCGGTTGTTAGTAGCAAATTTTTAGTTTACGTTTTCTAATTTGCTATATCATCCATTTAGGACCGGAAAATATATTTATTTTATTGTTGATGCATGTTTTAAGAGTTTAGGAGTATTATGGGATCAATTTTGGGTGATTTTGGGCCTGTTTTGGGTTTTGGAACGCCTGTGTGTATTTGTTCCCGTAACGATCGATCGCCTCCATTGGCGATCGATCGGTGTGTAAGTGGTAGGTCAAATGATCGATCGGTTAAATTCACCGATCGATCGCTGAATTTGGTACGAGCGATCTTTGATCGTCTCCTTGAAACTGTGCATTTCAATTCGAGCGATCGATCGTTTATATAGACGATCGATCGTTATTAGTATCATCGATCGCTTACACCTAAGCGATCGATCGGTAAGCTACAATGTGAAGCATACCGTTTTGATTAAGCAGCGATCGATCGCATTTGTGGCGATCGATCCCTCAGTGATACTGTGCGTTTGGTTTCATGGACGATCGATCGTCTGTGCACTGAAACGCGTCTTTTAACCGATAGCGTTCGATCGGTCAAATGGATTGATCGATCAATATATTTAGTGATTGATCGTAAAATTTACAAACGATCGATCGTCATATTTATGATCGATCATAAAATTTAGAAACGATCGATCGACACATTTAGTGATCGATCGGTATGTTTTTTTCAACTTCATTAATAATTACGTGATTGTGATTGCTTTTTTTTTTTTCAAAGTAATACGTTATTGTGATTGCTTATTAACACATTTATATACAACTTTTGCAGTATACATAAAATGTCAGGAGTTAAGCTTGCACGCACAACGAGAACTGGGACGGGATCGTCATCCCAAGAGCAAGAAGTCGCTGATCCAATGATGACCTTGGAGAGGCGAATGGAGTACCTGAGGGGGCGGCCAGTGGCCAAAGAGCGTCCTGTTTATTGTACGAGGAGCACTCCCTCTACCAGCTCTTCGAGTACAAGGATTTCTTCATCAGCTCTCGTGGACTGAGGAGTTTTGCGTGGACGCAGTTGTGTAATATTTCTTCTGTGCACTCGTCTCGGTTGATAGAGCACCTGAGGTGCAGCTAGAGGTGCGAGGTGTGCAGTTCTTATTCTCGGCAGACGTCATTGCCGATTTCTTAAACTGCCCCCGACCTGAGAGAGCCCTTATTTCTTGGCGGTACCCCTGAATGATGAACAGAGGACATCAAAGTAGGATTTGTGGACGTTGATGACTGGGAAGACCTCTGCAGTGGTGGCAGCATAATTAAGCAGAGTGAGTTCAATGAGTTTTGGCGGATTTTGCACCTTATCTAGACGCCGAACGTCGATGGCAGAACTCATTCCACCGAGTGTCCGTTCACGAGAGCTCAGTGCATGCTCTTACTAGGTCAACAGACGTGGATAGATTTTTCATTGTACATGTTCGAGGTGATTATGGATGAGGCTTAGGAAATTAAGGAATATAGCCTCTCATATGGCGTGTTTCTGACTCAGTTCCTCATTTTCGGGGAGTCGTGATCGCTGCCTAGGATACACGTAAGGAGGTTAAGAGTGCGCTGAACAAGTTCACTCTGTCCAGGAGCCGGGGCCAGGAGGGGGCATTAACTCGACGGTTCGCTCGTAGAGCAGCAGCGGTCGTAGAGGCGGCATCACTTCCTTCGACATTAGCGTCAGAGGCACCTATAATGAATCATGAAGTGCTTGAGTTCTGAAAATGAATCATGAAGTTTGAGAAGCCTGGAGGATGATTACAGGAGTGTTTTTTTTAATAGTGATACATGTATAATGTTTGAGCTTTATATTTAATGTTTGATTATTGAAGTGCTTGAGTTCTGGAAATAAATTATGCAGTTTGAGAAGCATGGAGGATGAATATTGGAGTGTTTTTGACTTGTTATGTTTGAGTTTATTTTGGGATAAAATGTGTGTACCTGTAGACCCGTTCAAGGGTTAAGACGCGATAAATATGCGTTTATCACGTAATAACCCTTGAATTGTCCACAATATGGACAGTTTGAGATTGTGTATTCGTGGTTGGACGAGTTCGGTACTTGTGTCCTGTCCTGTCTTGGAGGAAATTCGGTATCATCTACCTTTTGTCTTCTGGGTATACTACTAGCATTGGTGTATGACGTCATACAACTATCGTTGATGACGTTTGCCTCCAACGCTGGTGCGTGTATTTGGGGACTGGGGGAGATGCTGCCGAATTTTTTTCGAGGTATGGATGGACACAAGTTGAACTGATGTTCAACTCCAAATGCACAATCTTGAATGGGATAGGACCTATCAGCTGGGCTTAAAGTCAAGTTACAATGATTGGGTGTTTATGAATTACTTAATTTGTGTATTTTTTAGATTGGTGGCGATGGATAAAAGTTGGGTTTACGAGAAAAATCGGTTTGGTGAAAAGTATGCGGAGGGGGTCCGTGGGTTTGTCGGTATGGCTGCTTGTTGTGTAGACTCTCGGGGTCAGATCAGATGTCCGTGTCGGAAGTGCAGAAATGTAGTGTTTCAAGTGTTGGATAAAATGGAAGATCATATATACATTAATGGGTTTGATGTGAGCTATAAGTCATGGGTGTTTCACGGGGAGGGTATTCAACTTACTTCAAAGTTGAGTCAAGAGTCCGGTGCGAGCTTACCATATAGTGATGATGATTTAGAGGGAGATAACTCTGATAGAATAGAGGAAATGTTAACCGATGTTCGTGCCGATTAGATGGTGGGGCGGCAAGGGTTGAAACGGAGAACCCTAATATTAAGGAAACCCCCACTTGGGGACCGAGGCTTCGACACCACTTAATAAATTATGGGAAGAGGCAGAACATGAATTGTATCCTGGATGTACCAAGTTTAGTAAGTTGTCATTTACGGTTCGGTTGTTGCACGTGAAGTCGGAGAATAAGTTGTCGGTTAAGGCATTTGATATGATATTACAATTGATTAAGGAGGCATTGCCAGAGGGGGAGACGCTACCAGGATCGTATTACGAGGCGAAACAATTGAAAGGATCTTGGGTTTAGTTATAACAAAATCCATGCATGTCAAAATGATTGTGTGTTGTTTTGGAAGGAAAACAGTGAGTTAGACAGATGTCCGATATGTGGGGTGTCTCGGTGGAAATTCGAAAATGATTTGCGCAATCGAATTCCAGAAAAGTGTTGCGTCATTTCCCTTTAATCCCTAGACTTAAACGTTTGTTTACCACAAAAGATGTAGCAATTGACATGAGATGGCATAAGGAAAAACGGGTCGATGATGGGGAGAGTTTGAGGCATCCTGCAGATTCATTGGTTTGGAAGAATTTTGATAAGGACCACGATTGGTTTGCTCAAGATGCCCGCAACGTCCGCCTTGGTCTTGCTTCTGACGGGTTTAATCCGTTCGGAAACATGAGCAATGCGTACAGTATTTGGCCGGTCGTTGTGTTTCCATATAATTTACCCCATGGAGGTGTATGAAGGTCCCATTTTCACTAATGACTCTTCTGATTCCGGGTCGAAAGTCACCGGGAAATGATATTGATGTATATCTTCGACCCTTAGTGGAAGAGTTGAAACAACTATGGGAAGATGGAGTTGAGACACATGACGCTTCAGATGGGACGACATTTAAGATGCATGCAGCTTTGATGTGGACCATAAATGATTTTCCAGCATATGCCAATTTATCTGGATGGAGTACCAAAGGGAAGTTGGCATGTCCAACGTGTAATTTAGACACTGACTATAAGTGGTTGAAGCACGGGAGAAGAATGTGTTATATGGGTCATAGGAGATATTTGACACCGGGGCATGCATGGAGATATGATGTGGATACGTTCGATGGGAAAGAAGAACATAGACTTCCGCCTGAGGAGTTAACTGGTGAGGACATATTGGAACAATTGACGCATGTCGGGAGACTATCTTTGGTAAAGCGTCAGGGAAGAATAGGGGAAAGAAGAAACAATCGTCGGAACGTTTGAATTGGACGAAGAAGAGCATATTTTTCCAACTGCCGTATTGGAGTACATTAGGGTTACGGCATAACTTGGACGTGATGCACATCGAGAAGAACATATGTGACAACGTGATTGGGACGGTGATGAATATCGAGTTCAAGACCAGAGATTCAGCGGGTGCACGTAAAGATTTAGCTGAAATGGGGGTCAAAAAAGACTTGCACTTGGTGCATGACGGTCGGGTTGAATTGATGCCTCAAGCGGTGTATACTTTGATTCGGAAGAGCGAAGGAGGGCCTGTGAGTGGTTAAAAGATGTGAGGTTCCCGATGGTTATGCAGCTGAGATTTCACGTTGTGTGAATCTAGATGAGTTGAAGGTTTCTGGAATGAAAAGTCATGATTGTCATGTGTTCTTGCAGAGGGTTCTTCCAGTGATGATCCGAGGGTTGTTGAAGGAAGACGTGTGTGGCGCAGTGACTGAATTATGTTTGTTTTTTCGAGAGTTGTGTTCTCGTACGTTGAAGATTTCTGTATTGCAGAGGATGTCAGAAGATATCGGGATAATTTTATGCAAGTTGGAAATGATTTTTCCACCCGTTTTTTTTACAATAATGATGCATTTGGCAGTCCACTTACCGCGCGAAGCAATGCTTGCTGGACCAGTACAATATAGATGGATGTATCCAGTTGAACGGTTGATGGGTCGCTCGAAACGGAATGTGAAAAATAAGTCTCGTCCCGAAGGGTCGATTGCAGAAGCGTATATTGAGAATGAGTGTTCGACATTTTGTTCCCAATACCTCCGAGGGGTCGAAACAGTGTTTAATCGCAGAGATCGAAACTACGATTCTGACGGCGATCCCGAGATACGAGGAAGGTCATTGGATGTGTTCACTCAGAGAATTAGATTGCTAGGGGCTGGAAAAGGACATGACATAGACCGAACAGAGTTCAAGAAAGCTCGGTGGTTTGTGCTGAACAATTGCAAAGGCATCAGCAACTACTTAGAGTAAGTAAAATAAAATTTCATAGTTTTCTATAATATACAGACGTTGATTAACCTTATCATTACAGTGAACACATGGACGAACTTCGCGCGCAAGGAGTTGGTAACATTTCTCGTATGCATGAGGAACAATTTCCGGATTGGTTCTTAGGGCGAGTAAGTGTTATTGACAAATAATTCAAATTTAAATTCGTGTATTTGTTTTTAATGACCTTCTAATATATTGTTGTAGGTTCAAAAATTACGTTCTCAAAATCCATGTACATCGATCGATGAATTGTATTCATTGGCACGTGGGCCTGATACACGAGTGATGCGTTATTCTGCATGTGTTATGAACGGATGTAGATATCATACAGTACAACGGGAAGAACGTCGGAGAACTCAGAACAGTGGTATTGTAGTACCGGGATCACATGAGGGAAATCCAATAGAATTTTACGGAAGGCTTGTAGACATTTATGCCATGCAATACTTGCGGGGAAATACTGTATATTTGTTTAAGTGTGATTGGTGGGACGTCGGAGATCACCGTGGAATTCGTATCGACGAGAACTTTAAGAGCATAAACACTTCCCGACTGTGGTACTTAGAAGATCCATTTGTTTTGGCTAATCAAGCAAGTCAAGTGTTTTATCTAGTTGATAATCTGCATGGACCTACATGGCGAGTCGTGCAGAAGTTGTCGTGTAGAAATGCATATGACATTCCCGGCCTGGATCCGGATGGTGAAGTTGATGTAAACATTGAATCGGGAGCAGCCATCGTGAATGAAGCGTATCAAGAGGACGATGCCATTGACTTGTTTATAGACTTCCGACAGTTTAATCTTAATCCACTACGGAGGGATGACGTTACGCCAAACGTTATCCAAGCTTCTGAGGCAATTGATCGGCGAAAAAAAAAGACGTATAGATAGTAACGATGTTTCAGAGGGGGATGAAGCAGAAATTGAAGAGAATACCGAAGAAAGTGGGGACGAAGATTCGTTCGAAAGTGATAGCACTCTACTGAGGATGAGGCATCGGGCGATAACGTGCAAGAATCAGATTCTGATTAATAATTTCTTTCATGTATATTTTCTTTCTAATGTTGATGTTTGCTGAACTATTTTTACTGTTACTGTCTCGTTTACCATATCTTTATCGTTTATTTTGTTATGTCACAGCTTCTACGGTGAAATGAAGCGTGGACGAGAATTTCCTTCAGTTACTTCTGGACAGTTGCATAGTATGAGTCCGATCCCGAGTCCTACGTTGAGCGCTCCTTCTCCGAGAGTGAATGAAGGCATGAGTCAAGGCACGCCAGCTTGTCCTAGTAGTTGTGCATGTAAGAAATTATTCTAAGTTATATTTCAATTTCCTTAAGTTAACCGACCGACTAACTTTGTTAATTTTATTTTATGTAGCGACATCAGCTTCTAAACGTGGGCGAGGTAGGACACGTGGAGTCAGTTTGGAGAAGAGTCTTGGGTCCGGGTCCGGGTCCGGAAACTATCGGTGCATATCCCGGAGGGAGAGTGTGGAGGAGTGTCTTCCACTGCTGCCATTCTATCGACGAAGATTGGAATGTTGGTCCGAGGGTTGATTCCGATCTCAGTTAACAAGTGGGTCGATGTTCCTACAGAAGTGAAGGAGTACATTATGGATCGGGTGTTGGTATGATTAAATTCGTAAACATAAAATTTTTGGTGGACGCATTTCGTTTATCATTGTAATATTGTATGTTTTGGTACTTATGCAGGACCACTTCGACCTTGACTACACCCGTCATGAGGACGTGAGGACGGTGGTCGAGACTATGATGACGGCACG
Organism: Morella rubra; assembly: GCA_003952965.2. Taxonomy (NCBI): domain Eukaryota; kingdom Viridiplantae; phylum Streptophyta; class Magnoliopsida; order Fagales; family Myricaceae; genus Morella; species Morella rubra. The sequence continues at coordinate 29,224,423 of CM025851.1, forward strand.
TCGAACGCACCGCAACCGAATGCATGCGTATTTTAAGAAGTTCCCGAGTAAAGAGGCGGCGTTGCTGAAGCCGCACCCTGATACCACAGAAGAACAGTGGAAGGAGTTATGCGATCTGTTCACCAGCGAAGCATTTATGGTACGTGATTACAAAAACTCGTTGCTTAAATATTACATTCTTTTAATATTTAATTACTTAAAATATCGCAGAAACGAAGCGAGCAAAATAAGAAGAATAGATCAAAGTTGACTGTGAACCACGCTGCTGGTTCGCGCTCGTTCCAGCGCACACGAGCTTGCATGGTAAGTTAACAACTAAATCTTAGACTTTATTGATATTGTTTGTCAATAACTTTATGCTATTGTCATGTAGAAAAATCAAGAAAGCGGCAATATCAATCCTGCAGAGCTATATAAAAAGAATTATACAAACAAAGATGGGATTTGGACCTCGGAAGGAGCGAGAGAAATTTATGTAAGTCGCTTTCATTTTAATCTACTTTATGTAATTTATGTATAGTTTATCTACATTAATGTTTCTGGTAATTATTGTCATTTTTTCAGGAACGGATGGATGCCTTCCAGCGTCAGTGTGATTTAGAAGGGAAGACTTACACCGAAATTGAAGTATATTCCGAGATATTGGGCAAGAAGTCGGGATATGTTCGGGATTAGGACGGGCGGTTAAGCCTCCGCCTTCATCAACTTTGACTACACAGTCTTCTGATCTACAGCACCAGCTAGCAAAGGCAAGGGATGAGATAGAGGCGATGAGAGCTGCTAGAGAAAAAGACTTGCAAGAATTTGCGAAGAAGCAAGCTGAGATGGAGGCCACGCTGAGGGACCACCGTGAGGAGCAGCGGGTGGAGCAGGAGCGCATCCGGTTGGAGCAGGAGGAGCGCATGAAAAGGGAGCAAGAGCGCATGCAAAAGGAGCAAGAGCGCTTACGGGCAGAAATATCGAAGGAACTGGAGAAGAAAATGTCCTCTGTAATGGAGAAGAAAATGAGCGACATGTCAAAGCGACTATTCAGCCAGTTTGGGGGTTCAAAAAGGTAGATGCATGTATATTGTAATAACTTTTTAATTATGTATTATTACGATATTATTTTCGATTTAATTATGGATCACTATATGTTATTATTGATATTTATTAATGTGAGTATTGTATTATTATTATAAAATGTACGTGTTATATAATATTTTCCATTATTATTGTTTAAAAAAAAAACCATTCTCTCACCACTGATCGATCGGCATATTCAGCGATCGATCGGTTGTTGTTCAACCGATCGATCGTCCAATACTACCGATCGATCGGTTCATAAATCAATGTTACATCACTGAATTAAACGACCGATCGTCCATGGCATAACGATCGATCGTGATACTTTAGTGATCGATCGCTTATATAAAGCATCCGATCGTCGTTGCTGAAGCGATCGATCGTCTATTTCTTACCGTGCGATCGTTTAAATGTGTCGATCAATCACCAGAACGTAACCGATCGATCGTCAATATGTACCAATCGATCCATCACTTCGTTTTCAACGACCGATCGTAAAAAGTACCGATCGATCAGTATATTTAGTGACGAAAAATTCCGTCACTAAAAACTTTTCGTGACAAAATTCGGGTTTCGTCACGAAATACATTTCGTGACGCTCATTCGCTGACGGAGCTCGTGACGAAAATATTTCGTCACTAATACTTTTAGTGACGAAATATTGACTTTTAGTGACAAAAAATTTTGTCACTAAAAGTCAATTTTTTTGTAGTGGTTGTTTTCCGAGTCATCGCTGTAGGTTACCTTGACAAACTTCGGGAATGAAGTATCACTCGGAACTCCAATTATCAACGGATTCTCTTCAGTAGGCATTGCCCAGCCTTTTGGGGTAATTCTCTTTAGGACGGTCCCAGGCCAAATAACAGGACCAGACAATCCTTGTGCTGTTTTCTCTCTAGATTTCTCCTCCACGAGGCCTTCTGAAAACCCATCCTCGGACGTCCAAAACTCTATTTCTTCATACCTGTTGTTTAGCTGATCTCCTTGTTTGTATCTCTTCCCAGGCACATTTACTATCCTAACTTAGAATTTTGCAATAGCTTTCCATCTTTGAAACTTATCTTGCCACTTAGACTAGAGAAATCGCTTGCTAGTATATTCGTTAACATTGTCTCTGGACTACTGGTGTTACCATTTGTTCTCTCCGTGGCCTTTGAAATGGCCATAATGCTATCGTATGCTCGTAGAGCGTCAATTCCTGGTGTGGGATTAGCTTCCTCAAGATACTCTGCTCGGAAATTGTTTGAGAACTGGGCATAGAAGTTCGGGTTTGGATTCAATCTGGACTGTATGGGTCCAGATGCATTCAGATCCACGATCTGGATTGAATATCACGAAATGGATGACAAAGATGCGACCACGTCATTTAATGAGGCCTCTTTGTTGTCAGCTAGGCTTGGCTCCAGTCAGCGCGTGTGTTTTTTGTCCTCACATCTGTACCGGTCGGACTACTACAATTTAAGTCCTACCACACCTCCGACCAGTATAGCTGCTGCTTCAAAATCCCCTTCACAATTAAAAACCCATTTCAAAATCTTTTGACGTTTCAAAAGGTTTTTCACCCACCTTCTTCCCAAATCCTTACATTTCTTCCCAAATCCCTTAAATCCCTCAACTTCTTCACCCACGACTTGAAAATCCCTCAAATCCCTTCCATTTCGAAATCTCTCTCCCTCGAAATCTCTCAGTCACTCTCCACTATCCACTCTCCAGGCGGGCTCTCTCCCTTAACTCACCGCTCCATCACTCACCTCGTTGGATCTGTCTCTCTGTCTTTTCCATTTAGGTTGGCAACTCATACACGTGCTATTATTACTGATAAGTTAATTTGTTTTTTGTCACTTTGTCTTTGTCTCTCTTTGTCTCTGCCATTTAGCTTAGATCAATGTTTGGCATACATGAGTTTTTCATATTGCACTTGTTAAGCTTTGTTATACTACTCTTGCATATGGAATGAATGTGCCCGTGCATATGCATGTCCTTTGTTTTTTTTTTTGCTAAGCATTTGCATGTCCTTTATTTGTGTTTTCAGTTTTCATTCCAAATTCCAATGGTAGCTTTTTATATGACTGCTTGGCAGAATTTTCTTCTTGTCATAAGAAAAGAGGATTCTCCAATGTAAAGTGCAGCACTAATTTGTATATGATTTATTTGTCTTTTTGCCTGATTGTAGAACATCTGAAAACTGATAAATTTACAAAAATTTCTTGTGAACACAAAAAAAATTGAACACCATGCTTAGGATCAAGCGCTGTGCCAGGAAGAGTAAAAATACGGCATCATCTTCGAGGCTGAGGAGAAAGGTGCTAGAAAGTGCAAACCTCGCTAATTTTCGAAATGATGATTGTGCTACATCATTTGATACGGATTTTGCCAAAAGGAGGGTGATTCGAGGAAGAAACATAGAACTCGATCTGATAGGTGAGTTAGATCTCTATGGCTATTTCCAATTTCAAGGGTGGGAGAATTTGTGTGAAATGGGTAGATATGTGTACCCAAAGTACGTTAGACAATTTTTTACAAACATGATGTGGACCAGGGATGTAGATGGTCTTACAATTAGAAGCTTAGTGGGTAGGAAGCTCATTGAGCTTACTGTTGAGAAGTTAAGTGAGATTATAGGGATCCCTTGTCGTGGGGAGCATGTATATAAGCAAAAAGTTAGGCCTAAGGAAAATAATTGGGACTATTGGGATGCTGTTAGGTTTCTTTTGGATTTGGATGATGAAGAGGATGTCCCTATACATTTTCAGGCCAAAGACCTTAAGTTGTCTCTTAGGCTTCTCAATCTCATCTCAACTTATAACTTTCTACCTAAAGGTGGTCATAGAGGAGTGGTTACGTTTATGGACGTTTATATGCTTGAGCATCTTGTAAACCATAGGCCCATAAATTTACCTTTTATCATGTTGGAGCATATTGTGTTTGCTCGTGAGCATAACAAAGTCCTCCCCTATGGATTGATTTTTACCGAAATTTTTAACCACCATTGAATTCGCATCGATATGAGAGAGGTTGACGCACCACCTCAATCTAATGTCTTTAACTTCCAAACATTGATGAAGATTGGTTATAAGAAAAACTCGAGGGGAGAGTGGGTTCCTAAAGCCAATAGTGGCTAGGATAATCATGGTGACGAGGGTGACGGTGACAGTGACGAGGGTGCGAAAGTTCATCCTTGTTCCTCAACTACTCATGGGCAGTCTTCTTCATCCAACACGATTTGGAAAGATTCTATAGAAAGTTGCATTAAGTCTTTAGAACGTGGCCAGGGGCAAATTATCGATAGCACAAAGAAGTTGCAAGACATCATTAATAAGAACTTTGTTGTTGTCGCAAGATGAACTACTATTGGAGCAGCTTCATAAGTCTAGATTCCAGGTAAACTAGTAGGCCATCATCTACGAATATGGATCTTTTTCAGAAGCAATTTGTTTTCGTTTAATTCTATTGATTTGGACATCAACCCCTTGATAAAGCTAAAGTACAAAATGAAAACTATTCTCACATACACATATGTGTATATATATATCCTTAGAAATGGTATCTTTGAAGGTATATGCGCATAAGTCCTCATACAATTTGTATATAAATAGCTAGATGAAGCTTTCATTGTTTGATGAACAATGTCACAGAGAATTATCAAGATCATTAATCTATTGTAAATCCAAAGATCACACTTTAAAATTTTACACATATAGCACCCTTAGCTACTTAAAAAACAGTATTGCGTACTAGGTAATTAGACAAAGAAGCTAGACCTAAATTTGTGTAATTTCTTGTCACTTTCCTTCATATATATAACAATCAGTTAACATACCATATAAGAATAAAAATAATGAAGATTAAACAAGTTTCTAATCATCCTTCTGCGAAAATTAAGCTAAAGGAAATCAAATTCAACCAGTGAAACGAGCTTATTAAAATGTGGCCGGCAACAATAAAAATTGCAGACGAAATGCTATCTTCAAGTGGCTAATCAGGTAATTAATATAAACTAAGAGCAACACCACTATCATAACTTAAATTGGTTTGTTGATAAGGCTATAAGGTCTGCTATCACCTAAATTTAACAATAATTAAGGGTTTATAAATTAATAATTATTAATGAAAGGAAGGCAGTAAACTTTTTGTACTGCTTGTGTATAGACCGAAAGACAAAGTAGGAATCTAGCAAATCGCTAAAAAGGTTCTATTGTAGGTCTAATTAGCATGCATATTTATTTATTTATTTGTTCGTTGCCAAACGCATAAAGTTAATTAATTGATAAGTCTTTTACTGGTGTATATTCATGGTCGTATGTTACATACCGACCTCCAAGTTTTACACATCATTTTCAATTGGCAGTTTAGACCACTAGCGTCGGACCACAAGCGTCACCACAAATTCATTCACAATAAACCATTTCAATTGGCAATTTAGACCACTAGCGTCGGACCACAAATTCATTCACAATAAACCATTTTAAAGTTAGGCCACTAGTGTCAGACCACATATCTTTAAACAATCACACTTTTGAGTGTCACAACATACAGACAAAAAGCATCAAAATTTCTCTCTCTCTCTCTCTACTCTCTTTGTCGCAGCTAATATATGAATACAAACAATAAACTACAAACAAGAAACATCAATATTTACTTTTCTCTCTCTTTTAAGTGAATACATACAAACTCACTGATTCTCTCTCTTTAAGTGAATATATACAAACTAAACGAGACAAAAAGTTTATACCAACAAGCTAAACAAATACTTTTGAAACTCACCCAAAGAAAAGAAGAGAATAACTTTGAAGTAGAGACAATGGAGCCTTCTATCCTTTTTGGTTTTGTCTAAGTCTAGGGATTTGGAGGTTGGGGATTTCTAAATGAGATTTCAAATGAGTGATTTGGGAATAAAATGGCTGAAAATGCGTGTTCACGCTGCAGTAGTCGGAGGTGTGGTCAGTGGTCACTACAGATGTGGGGACAAAAAATACAAGCCGAGTTTTGAAGCAATATTGAAACTCGTCATCAAAGCTTGGGTTCTCTCTCACTGCATTACAGCTTATATGGACCAAAACAAAAACTATAGACAAAAAATCTCTTTGAAAGCTAAATAGGCTAACTTTCAAGTAAGAGATATGGAGTCAGAGAAATTTTAAAGACTAAATCCTTTTGAAGGAGGTTGGAGAATTTCAAAAGGTTTTGTCTAGGGATTCGGAGGTTGAGGATTTCAAAATGAGATTTCAAATGGGTGATTTGGGAAGAAAATGGCTGAAATGCGTATTCGCGCTGCAGTGGTCGGAGGTGTGGTCGCACCTAAATTATAGTGGTCTGACCGGTACAGATGTGGAGACAAAAAAATACGCACGCTTGTCTGAAATCAAGCCGAGCCGACGACATAGAGGCCTCATTAAATGACGTGGCGGCCTCTTTGTCATCTATTTCGTGAGATTCAATTCAGACCGTAGATCTAGACCTTTACGGTTTGGACTGAATTCAAACCCAAGTAAGTGAGCCTGCATATTATGCTTACGAGGAATCCATCTGATCGACCAACTAGGACGGCTACCAAACCAACTACGGATAGAGGGAACTACGTCCACAATCTTCCAGCGGGGTACTTGATGATCAGGAGCAGCAATATCCTCCCAGAGAAGCTTGGAATCCGATCCAAAAAGAACCACAGTCCAGGAAACACTAGGCAACCTCATCAGGAGAGCGCAAGATCATCATATGGAAGGTATCGGGTAATTTTAATCTTTCGTATCTATGGCTTTTGATGGGTCTTTGTGTTTCTTCTCTGGAATGAATGTGAGGGTCTGGGCTGAAGCTTTAGTTAAATAGATTCAGGTCTCCAAAACAGGAAAACAAGAAGCACAGTGTCCACACAAACTCAGCATTCTGATTTGCAGTCATACGCTCGGCTCCACGTGGGGCGTAGACGGATATGTCCAGCAATCAGATCCTTTTAGCCACGTGCAATACCCCTTTATTTCATCTGTGTACCCGTTCATGCACTTTGCACGGTGCCAGCACAACATTAGAAAGGACGAAAGGAGGAAAAGCCAGCCTCCGTGCCAATCTACCGGAAGATCTACAGGCGGGGAGAGTTTCCGTACCCGAAATGGAACTGTTTCATTTTTCAAAAAGGTACGCATCTATCCAGCCACATCCGATGCTGAGTTCCACGTCCGATGCTGAGTTGTCAGCTGATGTAATTTTTTTATTAAAAAAATAAACGATGAGAGGTTATTTCATCAAAAAATATAAATTAAAGAACTCAAATTTGAAAAAGTGAAATCCAAAGACTAAAAAATAAAAAGGGTTAAAATTTAAAGATTAAAATATTAATTTATCTAGATTTTATGGTAAAATGATACTTCCTCATTTCCTATCATGCATAGACTAGCGGCCTGGTTAATAGTGTTGAAATTCCTTGTACTATAGGAGCTAGGTTTGTATGGCTTTATCATCCCAACATAACGCCATACAAAGTCAAAAGAGGCTTGAGAGGTGATTCGTTTTTCTATAGATTTTGTTCAGATTCACGGGAGACGTGAGTATGTGGATTTATTATGCGCGCGGGAGTAGTTCCAAAGTGCTAAAGATTGCAATGCTCTTGTTGAAGTGGACAACACTAAATCTTATCTGATCTCCTTCTCCTTAGTTTTTTTTGTTTTGTTTAAGGAAGTAAAATTAACTGCGGAGAAAAAACAAAATAAATAAATTAAGCAAAGGAAATCTAATTCGATTCGTTTTGATTTGTTTGTGATTGATCAAGGAAGTTTCTAAAATCTATTCAGCAAGAAAGGGCTTCTATATATAATATATCAAAACAACGGTATGGAGACGTCGTCAACAGTAATAGTTAAAGATTGGCTAAACCCTACCTAAACCATATCAATATCGACTTAAAATATTCCGATTTTACTTGGAAATCATTGTCAGGCCCGATTTTCTGTTTCTCCTTTTTCTTGAGCAATCTGGGAGGTAGAAATTATAGACTGGGTGTGTCATAACTAGCTAGCTTGCGTCGTCCCATTAGTAAACGAGATGGTTGGTAAAGTTTAATATATACCAGGCGACAATATCTGATAGGACCAAGCATTAATTTTTCTTACATTCAGAATTAGTCAGACTTTTTTCTTTCTTGTCACTGTAAGTGTTTGAAACTGTCTGCGGAATATTTGCACTGACAGTAATACGTATATCGGTAGTTACTCTCACTACAAAAAAATTTAACTTTTAGTGACAAAAAATTTTATCACTAAAAGTCAAAATTTCATCACTAAAAATATTAGTGACGAAATATTTTCGTCACAACCTCCGTCAGTGAATGAGCGTCACGAAATGTATTTCGTGACGAAACCGAATTTCGTCATGAAAAGTTTTTAGTGACGGAAATTTTTCGTCACTAAATGTACTAATCGATTGATCTTGTCACGATCGGTCGGTGAAAACAAAGTGATGGATCAATTGGAAAGGCGATTGATCGGTACGTATTGACGATCGATCGGTTATGTATTGGTGATTGATCGACACATTTAAACGATCGCACGGTAAGAAATAGACGAGCGGACACTTTATATAAGCAATCGATCAGTAAAGTATCACGATCGATCGTTATGCCATGGACGATCGGTCGTTTAATTCAGGGATGGAACATTGATTTATGAACCGATCGATCGGTGATATTGGACGATCGATCGGTTGAACAAAAATCGATCGATCGTTGAATATGCCGATCGAACAGTGGTGAGAGAATGGTTTTTTTTTTAAACAATAATAATGGAAAATATTATATAACACGTACATTTTATAATAATAATACAATACTCACATTAATAAACATCAATAATAACATATAGTGATCCATAATTAAATCGAAAATAATATCGTAATAATACATAATTAAAAAGTTATTACAATATACATGCATCTACCTTTTTGAACCCCCAAACTGGCTGAATAGTCTCTTTGACATGTCGCTCATTTTCTTCTCCATTACAGAGGACATTTTCTTCTCCAGTTCCTTTGATATTTATGCCCGTAAGCGCTCTTGCTCCTTTCGCATGCGCTCTTGTTCCTATTGCATGCACTCCTCGTGCTCTACTCGCATGTGCTCTTGCTCCCTTTTCATGCGCTCCTCCTGCTCCAACCGGATGCGCTCCTGCTCCACCTGCTACTCCTCACGGTGGTCCCTCAGCGTGGCCTCCATCTCAGCTTGCTTCTTCGCAAATTCTTGCAGGTCTCTAGAAGCTCTCACCGCCTCTATCTCATCCCTTGCCTTTGCTAGCTGGTGCTGTAGATTAGAAGACTGTGTAGTCAAAGTTGATGAAGGCGGAGGCTTAACCGCCCGTCCTAATCCCCGAACATATCCCGACTTCTTGCCCAATATCTCGGAATATACTTCAATTTTGGTATAAGTCTTCCCTTCTAAATCACACTGACGCTGGAAGGCATTCATACGTTCCTGAAAAAATGACAATAATTACCAGAAACATTAATATAGATAAACTATACATAAATTAAATTTCTCTCGCTCCTTCCGAGGTCCAAATCCCATCTTTGTTTGTATAATTCTTTTTATACAGCTCTGCAGGATTGATATTGCCGCTTTCTTGATTTTTCTACATGAAATAGCATAAAGTTATTGACAAACAATATCAATAAAGTCTAAGATTTAGTTGTTAACTTACCATACAAGCTCGTGTGCGCTGGAACGAGTGCGAACCAGCAGCGTGGTTCACAGTCAACTTTGATCTATTCTTCTTATTTTGCTCGCTTCGTTTTTGCGATATTTTAAGTAATTAAATATTAAAAGAATTTAATATTTAAGCAACGAGTTTTTGTAATCAAGTACCATAAATGCTTCGCTGGTGAACAGATCGCATAACTCCTTCCACTGTTCTTCTGTGGTATCAGGGTGCGCTTCAGCAACGCCGCCTCTTTACTCGGGAACTTCTTAAAATACGCATGCATTCGGTTGCGGTGCGTTCGACGTGCCGTCATCATAGTCTCGACCACCGTCCTCACGTCCTCATGACGGGTGTAGTCAAGGTCGAAGTGGTCCTGCATAAGTACCAAAACATACAATATTACAATGATAAACGAAATGCGTCCACCAAAAATTAATGTTTACGAATTTAATCATACCAACACCCGATCCATAATGTACTCCTTCACTTCTGCAGGAACATCGACCCACTTGTTAACTGAGATCGGAATCAACCCTCGGACCAACATTCCAATCTTCGTCGATAGAGTGGCAGCAGTGGAAGACACTCCTCCACACTCTCCCTCCGGGATATGCACCGATAGTTTCGGACCCGGACCGGACCCAAGACTCTTCTCCAAACTGACTCCACGTGTCCTACCTCGCCCACGTTTAGAAGCTGATGTCGCTACATAAAATAAAATTAACAAAGTTAGTCGGTCGGTTAACTTAAGGAAATTGAAATATAACTTAGAATAATTTCTTACATGCACAACTACTAGGACAAGCTGGCGTGCCTTGACTCATGCCTTCATTCACTCTCGGAGAAGGAGCGCTCAGGTAGGACTCGGGATCGGACTCATACTATGCAACTGTCCAGAAGTAACTGAAGGAAATTCTCGTCCACGCTTCATTTCACCGTAGAAGCTGTGACATAACAAAATAAACGATAAAGATATGGTAAAAGAGACAATAACAGTAAAAATAGTTCAGCAAACATCAACATTAGAAAGAAAAATATACATGAAAGAAATTATTAATCAGAATCTGATTCTTGCACGTTATCGCCCGATGCCTCATCCTCAGTAGAGTCGCTATCACTTTCGAACGAATCTTCGTCCCCACTTTCTTCGTATTCTCTTCAATTTCTGCTTCATCCCCCTCTGAAACATCGTTACTATCTATACGTCTTTTTTTCCGCCGATCAATTGCCTCAGAAGCTTGGATAACGTTTGGCGTAACATCATCCCTCCGTAGTGGATTAAGATTAAACTGTCGGAAGTCTATAAACAAGTCAATGGCATCGTCCTCTTGATACGCTTCATTCGCGATGGCTGCTCCCGATTCAATGTTTACATCAACTTCACCATCCGGATCCAGGCCGGGAATGTCATATGCATTTCTACACGACAACTTCTGCACGACTCGCCATGTAGGTCCATGCAGATTATCAACTAGATAAAACACTTGACTTGCTTGATTAGCCAAAACAAATGGATCTTCTAAGTACCACAGTCGGGAAGTGTTTATGCTCTTAAAGTTCTCGTCGATACGAATTCCACGGTGATCTCCGACGTCCCACCAATCACACTTAAACAAATATATGTATTTCCCCGCAAGTATTGCATGGCACTTATAGTCAGTGTCTAAATTACACATTGGACATGCCAACTTCCCTTTGGTACTCCATCCAGATAAATTGGCATATGCTGGAAAATCATTTATGGTCCATATCAAAGATGCATGCATCTTAAATGTTGTCCCATCTGAAGCATCATGTGTCTCAACTCCATCTTCCCATATTGTTTCAACTCTTCCACTAAGGGTCGAAGATATACATCAATATCATTTCCTGGTGACTTTTGACTCAGAATCAGAAGAGTCATTAGTGAAAATGGAACCTTCATACACCTCCATGGGGGTAAATTATATGGAAACACAACGACCGGCCAAATATTGTATGCATTGCTCATGTTTCCGAACTGATTAAACCTGTCAGAAGCAAGACCAAGGCGAACGTTGCGGCATCTTGAGCAAACCAATCGTGGTCCTTATCAAAATTCTTCAAACCAATGAATCTGTAGGATGCCTCAAATTCTCCCCATCATCGATCCGTTTTTCCTTATGCCATCTCATGTCAATTGCTACATCTTTTGTGGTAAACAAACGTTTAAGTCTAGGGATTAAAGGGAAATGATGCAACACTTTTCTGGGAATTCGATTACGCAAATCATTTTCGAATTCCACCGGGACACCCCACATATCGGACATCTGTCTAACTCACTATTTTCCATCCAGAACAACACACAATTATTTTGACATGCATGGATTTTTCATAACTAAACCCAAGATCCTTTCGCAATTGTTTCACCTCGTAATACGATCCTGGTAACGTCTCCCCCTCTGGCAATGCCTCCTTAATCAATTGTAATACCATATCAAATGCCTTAACCGACAACTTATTCTCCGACTTCACGTGCTACAACCGGACCGTACAACTTACTAAACTTGGTACATCCAGGATACAATTCATGTTCTGCCTCTTCCCATAATTTATTAAGTGGTGTCGAAGCCTCCGGTCCCCAAGTGGGGGTTTCCTTAATATTAGGGTTCTCCGTTTCAACCCTTGCCCCACCATCTAATCCGGCACGAACATCGTTAACATTTCCTCCATTCTATCAAGTTATCTCCCTCTAAATCATCATCACTATATGGTAAGCTCGCACCGGACTCTTGACTCAATTTTGAAGTAAGTTGAATACCCTCCCTGTGAAACACCCATGACTTATAGCTCACATCAAACCCATTAATGTATATATGATCTTCCATTTTATCCAACACTTGAAACACTACATTTCTGCACTTCCGACACGGACATCTGATCTGACCCCGAGAGTCTACACAACAAGCAGCCATACCGACAAACCCACGGACCCCCTCCGCATACTTTTCACCAAACCGATTTTTCTCGTAAACCCAACTTTTATTCCATTGCCACCAATCTAAAAAAAATACACAAATTAAGTAATTCATAAACACCCAATCATTGTAACTTGACTTTAAGCCCAGCTGATAGGTCCTATCCCATTCAAGATTATGCATTTGGAGTTGAACATCAGTTCAACTTGTGTCCATCCATACCTCGAAAAAATTCGGCAGCATCTCCCCCAGTCCCCAAATACACGTACCAGTGTTGGAGGCAAACGTCATCAACGATAGTTTATGACGTCATACACCAATGCTAGTAGTATACCCAGAAGACAAAAGGTAAATGATACC